>JAQIXA010000463.1:0-42841 GCA_034699045.1 Nanhermannia cf. coronata Gr-Ori-00579
CCATCCCTAATGGTAGGTTAACTCACCATATGTCCAGATATTTGATCCAAGGACTCCATGTTAAAAGGTTACCTTGTAAGTATTGTACGAGTACTTTTAATTGCACTCTACATTATTATATGTCAAGTCAAGTCAAGTCAAAGTCAAAATTCTATTTCTATACTGTATTCATTTCACTGTTCACTTCGCATTCGCATCAAAATTCGACATACAGAACAGAACAGAACAGATTACATATTATACAGATACAGATACAGATACATAATATACAGATACATATACAGATACAGAGCAAATATTACAGCTTACAACGTCTGTCTCTGTCTCAGCTCTGAAATACCCGATTATGGGCTCAATTATTATGAAAATTGATGGTATAAACAATAGTGGAAAGCCGATTGTTGATTGTTGATAGATAAGTTGGGTTGTTCAGAGCTGAAATTGAAATACTTTTCGGATTTTTGTCTCAATTTGACCAAAAAATTGTAATTTTTATCGAGAGAAGAATTCCTAAAAATCCTAAATAGAGGCTGAATTTATTTTAAATTCTTAGCCGGTTTTTTTATAAAAAAACACATTTTACATACATTTTCTTTGTTTTTTTATTTTTTTGTGTCAATTTTGCCATTTTTTAGTTTTAGGCAGGTCAATTTTTATTTTAATTGTAATTAAACTTGTAATTAAAAATGGAGGATTCGGTTGACTCAACACCTCGAAAAATGCAACAGGCCTCAGCTGTCAGAAATTTGAATAATTCGAATTTATTTAATACAGACTTTAACATGGCGGAACCATCACCTGAATCATCACCAGCATCTGCATCCTCATCGTCATCCTGTGAAATAATGGAAATTGATGGTACACCACCAGCACCACCAAAGTCACCACAAAAGGTAGCTAAATATACACCTATTAAGAAAAGTTTGGAATTAAGGAAGTTAGTTTCAGATCATCAATTTAAATTTTATGAGAATATTCCATCTCCCTCGTCCACTGGTGGACAAGATGGTCCATCGAAATCGAGGGTGACAAGAAGATTTTCAATGCATTTAAAACAAGCTCCGAATTATAAGATCCGAGATCAAATTGAGCTTAATAAGACAAATTCAAGGTCTAGGAGGTCATTAAGGACTTATTCTAAAGGTAAATCATCTAAATCTAATGATAAGCCTAAACCTAAGCCTTCTAACACTAAAAGTAAAGTTAGTAAGAAGTTGAATAAATCATCGTCACCGTCACCATCACCATCAAGATCTAATGAAATGACTACTGATGAATCACTTGCTGAAGGAGCTGGAACGCCATCAAAAAGGAGGGGTAGAAATCGTGGTCGTGGTAAAGAAAATGTAAAGAAAGTGTCATCCAGACATTCAAGATCAAGATCTTCTGATGAAGGGATTACGGATTCTGAAGATGAAGATTCTGTTGAAGAATCTAGAACACCGATTAAAGCTAAAGGTAAAAAAGTGGTGGTTGAAAATGGGAAGAGAACAAGATCAGCAGCATTAGAATCACCTGAAAATGTAAGTTCTAGTTCTGAAGGAGATTCATCGTCAAGCCAAGATACTTCAAGTTCATCAAGTGGTGAGGAATCTGAGTCACTTGAATCTTCAAATTGTCAAACACCTAAACGATCATTGAGAAAAATGGGCGATGTATTGACACCAGCACATCTGTCATTTTTAAGTAAGAAATCATTCATAATAAAATACAATATTAAATGTAAACAAGAATCATATTATTGTGGTACTTATTTGTTTTTTTGATTACTAATTCGATTTATTTGTCTCTAGAAAACTCGACACCTGTCACACCGAAATCTGCAAGAACACCACAGCAAATGGATGTGTCAGAAATCCCTAGAACACCAAACTCTGCATCATATTTCTCAGCATCAAAGAGGATTTTATTTAGAAAATTGTCAACTAGAGCAAAAGATAAGAAGGTTAATGAATCGAAAAAAAATCCGAAAAAAGTTTGGCGAAAGTTTACTCAAACTGAGAATGATAAAAGGCCCGAGGAATTGGACAAAAACTTTTCAATTACAAAAGAAACTGCCAAAATTATGCAAAATTATGATGGACAATTTTATCACAATGATCATCTAGAGGAATCAAATAATTTACAACAACAAATTAAAACCCAATTTCCAAAATGGGTATTTTTAATGAGGTAAATTGCATTCTTATACATTAACCAATTTGTAAAAAAGTTTAATTGACAAATTGATATTACCTTTATAATTTAATTTTTTCTTATTTTTAGAGAGGGATTCAACATTTTACTTTATGGATATGGTTCAAAACTACCGATTCTTACTGAACTTCATTCTTATTTGAAGGACGAATTTACAATTATGACTGTAAATGGGCTAATGTTCAATGATTCTAGAGTTAGTGCCAAGAAAGTAAGTCTCCTTTTACTTACTATTTATTATGTTTTAAGATAAATAAGAAAATTATAATGGTTAGTTAATTTTTCGATTCTTTAAGTTTGTTTCAGATTTTTACAACTCACTTGAAATTAGTAGAAAGTTGCCCAAATTAAGTTTCACAGAGACAACTGTAACTCGAAGCACAGAGTAAGTTTATGAATATTGAATACCATCTGAATTACTACATATATTGTAGTATTATTTTAAAGTAAAAGTAAATTATTTATGTTATTCTTTATTTTTCTTTATTTTGCAGTGAGCTCTACAATTTCTTAAAGGATATTAAAAATCTTGATGATGTTTTTGTCATAATTTCAAATTTTGATGAATTAGCATTTGCACAACCAAATTTTGTCAACTGTCTTTCAAGTCTTGCCCGTCTTAAATCTTTCCATATTGTTGCCTCAAGTGATCACATCAATGCCTTTATGGGTAAGAAAAAGCTAGTCGTGATAATACCCTAATATAAATATAATCTAGAATCTAGAGTAAAAGTAGTACCCTAGTACAATTTTCTATTTTCTCTAGGTGTAAACTTCAATCAGTTAACCAACTTAAATTTCCAATGGGTTGATGCGACTACTTTTATTCCATACGATACCGAACTCACTTATAAACCTCAAGTATTTGGTGAGAAAGATTTGCTAAACAATGTTAAGAATATTTTCGAGCATGTCCTCAAATCCTTGACTCAAAATTCCAAGAAAGCCTTCAAAGTTTTAGCTCAATTACAATTGGATCAAATGAGAAATAACCTACAAAATATAAAAAATTCTGAATTATTTGTAGAAAGTAGAACACCGACCAAAATTAAGATTTCATCAAGTAAAAATAAAGCTGCTAAAGGGATTTTATTTCGTGATTTGCTAAGAAGATGTCGAGAATCGTTTATTGCACATTCGGATAATGCACTCAAATCTTTACTTCAAGAATTTTTCGAGTAAGTACCTTTACCATTACCTAACATAAAAATGAACACATTTAACTTTTATTTTTAAAATTTATTGTCCTCAATCTGTCCTAAAAAATTTTGTACGAGCGAAGCGAGCAGTTACTATTCAACTTTTCTTGCACTTTGTCCGTCTGTCTGTCTGTTCTTGCATAACTCGAAAACTACTGGACCGATCTTGACCAAATTTGGCATGAAGGACCCTCATAGGGTCTAGTTGTGCACGCTCGAAAAAAATTTAAGATTGCCTCACCCCTTTGGGTCAGGGGACCCTGTAAGGGTTCCCCATTTAATCAAATGGTAAAAATCCAAAATGAGGTTTAAGGGGTAATCGATGACGGATAATCCGAATTTGACATCCGTTTGACCCGGGGGTTGACCTTTGACTACGAAAAATGGGGTAGCTTGTGTTTTGCTTTGCTCGCATAATTTATAATCAACTTCTAGTGAGTTGATTAAAACCTAAGTAGTTACAATTTATTGTCCTCAATCTGTCCTAAAAATATTTTTTTATCTATTTTTTAGCCACAAACTTATACATTACGGAGATAAGACAAAAAGTGATGAAAAAAGAATAACAATTGATCTGGATGTTGAAATACTTGAAGAATTTATTAGCAGCAATTAATTTTTACAACTTTTTAAAGTAATTTAATTTGTAAGTTTAATGAGTACATTTATTTAAAATACTTTTTATTTAGACTGAATTTTATAATTTTACTTAATTTTTCTTTTAGTTAGGTATAGATAATCCTCAGCAGTTTTTTTTGAATTAATTTTTAGATACTTTTACTTTTTTTTACACCTCATTTGGATTTTGAATTACAATAACAATGTAATCTTCCTCTGAATGGAAAATAAAATCCAATTTTAATTATTTATAATTATCAGGAACTGAACTGAATATGTATATAAGATTTAATTTTTTACCTGAAGTAAGCATAATCTCGTATTTTTTTGAACGAATTCGAAGAAATTGCAATTCATTAGTCGGATCTATATCTCTAACCTGAAACAAGTTTATATTTTTTTTCCAATTTTAGTATTTTGTATTTTGTAGTACTGGTAATATGAATCTTACCATCGAAGAAGATCTTTCTAAAGTGATTGGATTACACGATTAATGACTAATTTCATGATACTTTATACTTTTTGACATTAGTTAACTACCTTCTAAAGCCATCATACCACCGACATAGAGAACAGTCGATGTATTGTCCATTGTAGTTCTTATCGGCATACCTTGAATATTTTGGTTATTATTTTTCTTTAGATTTTAAAAAACTTTCAGTCTTACCATCTTTGGTTGTAACAATTACACCCTGAACTCCTTTGTGAGACTGGATCCTTTTGATCGTCTCGTCAACTTCTGGAACTTGCTGGAATTTTATATATAAAATGGATCTTATAGAATATAGATTAATATGACTAATGACCAGACAACTGTTCTAAAAGTATCAGTTTTATATTTAGTTACCATCTTTAGCTAATGCCTATTCCTCTTATCTTAAATATTCTGGACTATGGGCAAATAATTTGAGCAGAATTAGCCTTTATATTCAACAACTGATTCCTGCTTCTGCTTCTGATTCAATTCAACTTATTTACCTTTTTCTTGGAAGCAAAATAAAGTTTGTGTTTATGTCACCCCGACAACTCATCATTAATCATACAATCATCAAAAAAATCGAATATCGATCGATTACTAACAAAAAAGTGGGCATTTATGACTTCTATGACCTAATAATTTTATAAGGTCATTCATATTGTCACTTACTTTAGTCAATTCAATTAATTATATAAATAGGTTAGTAAACATAAAAACCAAAAGTTCTCAAATATATAAGGGTTTTTCGAATATCTCAATCTCTAAATTGAGCCTATATTTTTGCTATTGAATTTGAACTTTCTTTTTATTTTAAGTTAAGATTTGTGATTTGACAGATTACAGAATTGTTGAAAAATTGCCAAAATTTTAACTGACTTTCTTCAATTAAAATGGTAAGATATTTAAACTGAAAACATAATGGAACCTCACTGTAATCCTCAAGGGACTGAGCTAAATATCATTAATGTCCTAAGTTCTAATGAAATATCGTTATCGTTATTGAGGGGTTCGATTCTTGTTATTTTCTAATTGTATTTGTATTTTAATATTAATGAGGTAATAATTATGTCACTTTCTTTCTGTAGTCAGCAAATGAGGTCGAGGAGTCGGTGAAGCGGATTATGAGCCATAAGGGGGTTGTAGGGATCATTGTCATTAATAATGAAGGTAATTTTTAATTTTAAAACTAAATATAAAAAGTGATTGCTTTTGCATTTGCATTTTGCATTGTCGTTAAATAATGGTTTTTCTTATAGGTATTCCAATCAAGTCAACTTTGGACAATGCCCTCAGTGTCCAGTATGCAGCCCAGGTCCAACTCCTTGTTGATAAGTCAAGATCAATGATTAAAGAACTGGATGGAACCAATGACCTCAATTTCATTAGATTACGAACAAAAAAGCATGAAATCCTTGTTGCACCTGGTAAATATTTTTCAGTCATCATTTCTTAATTTTGAAGATAATTGTATTATGCTTTCATTCGAACTTTAATAATGTCTTTTAATTTTTTCTAGATAAAGATTATGCCTTGATCGTTGTACAAAATCCAATTGAAGGTTGAAAGTTTACAACAAAACTATCTGCTGAATACTGATCATTAAATCGTAAACCGTAAATACATAACTTAAAATTATTGTATATTTTATATTGTAAATAACATGCACCCTATCTAATTAATTTTTATAATCGTATTACATAAAATAATTAATCAACCACAATTGAATAGTCTTCGAAACTTTAATTTTTATTGCTTGAATAGAAAAAAAAATATTTTAATTATTTTGTGTGTTTAAGTAACATACTTGCAAAATTGAATACAAATAAAAAATTGTTTTCATTGCCTCTTGTATATAATTTACTAAAAAATATTCAGCTGAAGTTTTCTAAGAAGATTCTTTGATTATTTATAATATGGATGAGCAAAATTCAAGATAGGAACATTTGTTTGTGGTAAATTGTATCTTTTTTAGACTTTAGTTTAGATATCACAAATTGAAGGTCTTTCAACTTGACGGACTTTGACCGTTCCATCAGACTGTCCAAAATAAGCTGTGGATGCCATTTTTATAAAAAGACCAGTTTCCAGTATACCTTCAAATTCAAATACAATTCAATAATATAGCTTATGTACATAATATGTAATAATAAAATAGTCAGTTTAGACTTTATAAGCTTACCAGGAATATTTTTGAGCCAATGTTCAATGCTCTCAGCACTATGAAGTTGACCATCATCAGAAGGATTCCCTTTCTTGAGAGTATTACCAATTTTAAAATCGATTATAAAGTTGGAGTTATCAGTTACAACTGGACCTGCCTAATAATATAAAAATCCAATTTAAGATAACAATAATTGTTATCTAAATCTACAAAATTATAAGAAAAAAATGTAAAAATGTAACCTTTTTAACTGCTAGTCTAACACTTGTTGCTGGACCCTCAGCAGAACCTACTGATGAACTAAATCTGCTTAATTTCTTTTCAACAACTCTCCAGCCAATTTGTGAAACTTCCAGTGGGATGCCTTTTTTCCATTTTTGTCCAAGATATTCCGAGTCCTTAGTGTAGTCAGCAATAATGACCAGCTTTTTTGATGCTGAAGCTACAATTTTTTCTTGAAGTAAACATCCACCACCACCTTTAATTAGATTAGACCAAAGAAAGCATTTTAACACCTTTTTTGTTTAAAATTCAAAGACAATAATAGAGCTAATGCTAATAGAGTTGGTTTCAGTTACCCTTCACGAGATTCAATTCTTCGTCACATTCATCGCATCCATCGATGGTCACATCAATGGGGAAATCTACGTCCAGGTCAGACAGATGAAGTTTGTGATCGATGATCAAATTCTTGGCTTGAAATGAAGTCGGTATACAGATTAATTTGAGATGTTCTTTCTCAACTCTTTCAGCTGCAAAAAAAGGAAAATAAAATCTTAATTCTTGAACACATTTTAATAAGATATCTGCTCTCATTTAACGAGCTCTGAAAAACTAAATTTCGTATCAATTTTACTTTTAAAATACTTGCAAAAAAAGTCCAAACTCTGGTTTTTCAGAGCTGAGTTAAATGATTCCATTAAAATATCCATCTCTTGACCTTACCTATCCTTTCAACTGCCTTAAAAAATAACAAAAATAAATTAAGCATCGTAAACTGTAAACCACATAATTATAATTATTAAAATACTGTCAACTTACATAGACAACTGTGCTACCGCTTCCAATTCCAACAATTTGGCCATCCTGGGAAAATAATATGATAAAAAAAGGCAATTATACAAAATTAAATCGTAATTTGACCTTTGAACTGACCTTAATGTGATTGTCAACGGCTTTATAAGCAGCAAGTTTTTTGGCAACTTCAATAAGATTTTGTGACATTTTGAGATCTCCAGCAGCAGCACGGGGTTGACCTACTGGACTGTAACTGTATCCAGCTGAATGTAACCCACTTTTTGACAGGGTCAAGTTCAAATGTCTACAATTTCTGAGAGTTCTTAAAAGAAAAAACATAAAAAATATTTTTATTTTATGAATGAAATGAAATGAAATTGAAATACTCGAGAACTTTTGATCATTATTTTGCGATCTAAAATCTAAAAAAGCTTTCTTTTTGGAGAAAGTAAAATAAATGAGAATGAGCCCTGGAACTGGAATATCAGCAGCCCTCAGCTAGCTAATAAGGCGGAGACGTTATAAAGAGTTCCTTTTTAATGCCTTTATACTCCATAGTTAAAGTGTTTTGTACTTTATAAAGAGGTTTATACTGACCTTAAATAATCTAAGAATTAGTCGTAGTCGTAGGCTAGGTATCCAAAACCAAAATCCAATCATAAATCATACATTACGCCTTTTTTGCCCTCAATTTTGTCATTTTACTTACCGGTAAAAACATCTCTACTTCTACCAAAATATGGTTTTTTAGAGCTGAATTGAATAAATTTATCTTAAAATAACTTACTCGCCACTCGCTGACCTTAAATCATTCATGGTACTTAACTAATTATACTTCATTCTAATTCTAATAAATGAAGAAAAGCCTTTTTGAAAAATCAATTCGTAAATCTTTGGACTACCTGATTGATTGATTATTATTTGGCTTACGATTTTGTAAATAATTATAATTACCATTAGTTTAGTAGTCATCATAATCATGGGTTAAAATAGTATGGAAAAGGCTCATCGATATTTTATACTATTAACTAAACACAATTAAAAAATATACTTTATGTTGTCCCCTATTGCTTGGTATTTGATGGATTATTGATAAAAAAGCGATCATTAAATGCATTATATACATAGTAGTAGGTATACTAAATCTATGAGAAGATATTGTGAGTTCAGCTCTGAAAGACCAAGTTTCTTTATTCTTTATTTAATATATCACAATAATAATCAATCTAATATTAAGTTTTAAAAGTTAAAAACCGTTTTCTTACACGCGTGGGTCCGCCCGGCCCGCTTGCTTAGCTTGCAAAAAAACTGAAAGTTGCGTGCGTGCGCGTGGCGTGCATGCATGATGCATCATGATGGTGTTAGAAAAATTGAAAACGAATTTCGTAACAAAATTCTAAAATTCTCTGCCGAACAACTCACTACACTACTCAACCATTATATTTTTGGACCATTTCTCTCCGAATCTGACCCCAATTAATTAACTTTTATTCCTCCGCAACTCTAAAGGTATGATATTAGAGGTCAATTCATGTAATTCAGCGTAGAAAAACCAAACTTTGGACTCATTTACATTTGTATTTTACCTTTAAAAGTGAGGTCAAAATCAGGTTTTTTACACTGGGCTGAAAGTGAAAGATATGATTTCATAATCGTTATGATTGTCTAACTAAAATAAATTTTAGTTTCAGCTTAGAAAAACCAAACTTTGTCTTCACTTTAAATGGTACTTGCTTGTAAAAATAGAAGACAATATTGGGATTTTCAGACCTGAATTGAATGAATAGGATATTTAAAGTAAATATTATGATCTTTGGATCATTTTTTATTTCATAATTTTTTTGTTTCATAACATTGCATTGCATAGGTATCAAGACAGTGCAGTGGACATTGACGACGGACAAAACCAGGATAATTAAGATACCATTTTCTTAAAGTTGGCAAGTTTCATCAGAATCAAGGGGTCAAGATGGTCAAAACACCCAAAAACTCTGGCAAAAAGAAAAATTCGGTTCAAAAACCAAAAAGCAAGAGATCAAAGATGCTCAATTATCAAGCTCAAATTAAGAAGATGTGGGCTGCCAATGGTGGAACGTATTCCAAGGAAATAAAAGATATCTATGGGAAATCATGGCCATTGAGGTCATCAATGTCACTGGATGTCATTCAACCCATCAAAGATCTCACAATTCAATGGCCACCACTGTCAACATTTAAAGGGGTAAGTACCTAGTACATATATAATGAATTACTTAATTTAACAAGGCAATGGTCAAAGAAATAGTAATTAAGATCGTTCTATTATTTATTCATTTTATTTACATACTAGGATTAATTATTAATTATAATATAATGACTAATTTAATGCTAATGCTATAATGACTCGACAATCATGATTATTTTTTTTATTTTTAATTATATTATTTATTCGTTTTAATTAGGTTCAAGATGATTATGTCAAAATGTATGGTGAAGGTGCACTAAATGAACTCCGCTCAGCCATCGTCAGGAAAGCTGATGAAATTTGGAATTTTGGTACGACTTATCAACCTAGGCCTGATATGATTGAAAACGGAATGTTGATGGCTCAAAGGGCAGAATCTCGTAAGTTTTTATTCAAAACTACCTAATAAAATAATCATTAGCTAGCTACCTACTATTATTAATTAACAATAAATACTTATTTTGTAAGTATTTAATCACTTTTTTTATATATTTAGGCCTAATGGAGACTAATGTGAAGGTTCTCAACATGCTATTTTTCATCGATAATCAAAATCATTTCCCAACCTTCAATTATCTAATTCAAACAAAGATGAGCAAAAAAGCATCTCTTCCTTCACCAAACTCTCCATTTCTTTACTTCCCGATTAGTCAAGTCAAAAGAGGTGAAAAGTTCGCTTATGAACTACACACTGACCTATTCAAGGAAGGAACGATTGATCTCATCGTCGAAAAAGAGCGAATCTTCTCAGTCACCAACTTTTTTGATGGAATCTTGGCTCTTCATTTCTTGTATCATGTCTTTCGACTCGCATATCCTGAAGAAACAAAGATCTTTTATGAATATCTTGATTACTTGGCTGAACTTCCTCAGTCAATGTTTCCTTTGGGTCT
Organism: Nanhermannia cf. coronata Gr-Ori-00579; assembly: GCA_034699045.1. Lineage (NCBI taxonomy): Eukaryota > Metazoa > Arthropoda > Arachnida > Sarcoptiformes > Nanhermanniidae > Nanhermannia > Nanhermannia cf. coronata Gr-Ori-00579. Next base: position 10,787 of record JAQIXA010000463.1, read on the forward strand.
GCCTGCTCCTCAATTTGCTCAAATGGATGGTGATGATACTGATGATGCTGAAGGTGAGGATTCTGATAATGCTGAAGGTGAAGGTGAGGATTCTGATGATACTGATGGTGATGGTGAATCTGATGATTACGAGGCTGATGATGATGCTGATGGTGAGACAGAATAAAAAATCAACTTAACTTCAACTTCTCTTTCCTATATAAATACCTAAAGAAAAATTATCCTTTTTAATAACATTTATTCAGAATTTCTCTAAAATGTACCCTACTATTTCAGTAGGTACTTAAGTACCTTATACAGATATTTTATTTCTTCATTCACAAAACTATATTACCTCTAATTCTATTTCTATCTATTCTATTTTCTTATATAGAAACGTACTTTACCTTTTACACTAATCTTTAAATAAGTATGTGCTTAATAGGCATATTTATACTTTTTTTTAATAAGTACTATAATGAGCTATAATGTACTTTTATCTTTATTTTTAAAGTTTAATAATTTCTTTCTCCTGGCTATTCATTTTAAAGCTCTGTTAAACCCCATTTATTTTGGTCTCAATTTTCTTCATTCTATAAATGCAAAATCGAGACTAAAACTTGGATTTTCAAAGCTGATTTTTAAACAACTTTTATGTATCATTTTTTAAAATTTTCTCTGCAGCTTATTTTACATAATATTTTTTATATTAAAACATAATTTGTACACTCGCCACACTTCTAATTATTTCTAATTAAATAATTAAAAACTCATTTGTATGGTATGTATCATAGGTAGGTACAATTTTTTGTTTTATAACTAAATTACCTAATTATAATTATACAGAATACAGAATACTTTTTACTTTAATTAAATAAAAAATTGTAAAAAAAATGATCGTTTTTTAAAGCCCACTGTTCTATAAACAATTAAAGCATGCTCTTTCTATAATTAATTATATTTAGGCATCATAATCATCTATCTATCTAAAATTTAAAATTAAAATATGTAAGCTACCTATTGTACCTTTTACTTAATTACATTAAATTAGATTTAAGATAATATTTAGTGTCAGATCAGATCTAGAACTTTTAATAAGATTATGATTACTAGTTATTTAGGGTACTTTAATTTAATACACTTATAATAATTATCTTAAATTTTACCTGCCTAGGCCTAGATTCTAGTTCTAGATTACATTAGTCACTATTACTGATAGGATTAGTCTTTCAATTAAAATTAAATTAGGACTAGGATCAGGGAACAGGTTGGTGATTAGGATTAGTGATTATTAGACATTAGATTTAGGTTAGGATTAGAAATTAGATTTAGATTTAGCTTATCCTTAGTAGACTAGGACTTATTAGTATTAGGAAAGGAATTAGGATAGGTTAGGAATTAGGATTAGGATAGGATTATAATCAGGGTTCTGAATTCTGAAGTGATATTTATCACTTCAGATAAATAATCCTATCCTTTTTTTTATAGTTAGAGTTTTTGTCCAGAACTATTTAATTATTCAAATTATTATAATAGTAAGGTACTTTTAATTCAATTAGGTATATTGATAATTGAAATTTGAAGATAATTTGACCTGAACTATAGTCGACCTGACCTATGACCTAATTCAAAATCAAAATGCAACCACTGTAAACTGCAAAATGTGATTTTGAACATTTTTATCAAAATACCCTCAAATCTCAAATCATTCATTTTTCATTTCATCAGGCTTCTAAATAAAAAACCATTTACCTCATCCTTCTAGTCCGAGACTTTCGAAATTCGAATCATTTCATTTCATTTCAATTTCAATTCAATCATCATTTTCTTTAATTGTAATTAGTAATTGTATTGGCTGGACTTATTGTCAATCGTACAGGACAGGTGCATGGTGTTGGTGTCAGGTCACAAGACTATAGTTCATAAAATTGTAATTTTGCTAATTATAAACTGATCTGCTCTGCTGCCATTGCCTGCCTGCTGAATTTATATTGCTTGGTAAGTTTTTAATAATTCTAATTAAAATTAAAGTTACTTTACAATTTACCGGTGTAGTTACTACTATCTACTACACTACTTATATTTTAGTTAGTAATTATAATAATAGGAGTATAGAGATTAATTTGACATTTTTTAATGTAGGTATAGGTATTCTACTTCTATTTAATATCTGCATAAAATACGAATCGAATCAAGTTCAAGTTCAGTTCAAAGTCCATTGAGTTTTAACTGAAAAGATTGGAATCAGATTCCAGCAGAACAAGGACAAGTGGCCAAAGTCAAAATCGAGATGGTATTCCCCAGAAGGATCATTTCCCAGCAATTATTCAAGAATTTATCAAATTACTGTTCTAATGCTTGTACCCAAGGCCATGGATCATATTTAAATGGACGAGTAAATTTTAATCTATGCTCATCAATCATAAGACCAAGTCTGAATGTAAGAAATGCAAGTACTTATCCAATTGATGATGATATATCTGGGATCTCTGAAGATCAGAAATTATTAAGGGAAACAATATCTAATTTTGTGAAAAATGAACTAGCACCTTATGCTGATGGTAAGCTGTAAATAATCTTAATCTTGCACACAATTATTAAATTACAATTTATTTTAAGTGCACATTTTTGTTTATTTTAATTTAGAAATTGACAGAGATAATGAATTTAAGAACCTACGACAATTTTGGAAAAAGATTGGCAATATGGGCTTTCATGGAATTACTGCTAAATCTGAATATGGAGGTGATTTGAAAATTAATCTATCTAGAATTTTAGATATTTAAATTAATAATGTAATTGTGATTCTTTAGGGTCTGATGGAGCATATTTAGATCAAATAATAATCATGGAAGAAATATCAAGAGCATCTGGAGCTATTGGTAACTTTAGAATTTTGTATAAAATTCTTTTTATTAATTATTATTTTTAGGTCTATCATATGGGGCTCATTCTAATCTTTGTATAAATCAAATCCATCGAAATGGGACAGAGGAACAGAAAAGAGAATATTTACCTAAATTATGTTCAGGTATTTTATTAGAACATGAAAAAAATCAAGCTATAAATTAACTTTTGCATTACTTTTAGGAGAACATTTTGGTGCTTTGGGTAAGATTAGTTCAATAAAAATATTTTTTTAAACTTGATCATTGATCACTATCGACTGCCATCCTATAATTAACCTCTCTTTTTATTTATTTATCCAGCTATGTCAGAAGTAGGTTCAGGTTCTGACGTTGTCAGTATGAAAACAAAAGGTATGTACAAATAAAATTAGCTTTTATTTATTATAGATAAATACTCATGATTTGATAAAATTTTAAAGCTGTTCGTGATGGCGACAATTATGTTCTAAATGGATCAAAATTTTGGATAACGAATTTTATGGATGCTGATGTTTGTGTTATTTATGCCAAGACGGATCCAACTAATTCAAAAGCAGCACATGGAGTAAGCCTATTACTTTTATAAAGTTTATAAAATCTTTATATAAAAATTAACTGAAATTGAAACTAATATTATAGGTCACAGCATTCATTGTTGAAACGAATCAACCTGGTAAATTAATTTTTTTTTCTTTATTTCGTAGCATTAAATTCTCATCTTATGTATCATGTACCTAATCAATTTATTTTTTACAGGTTTTAAAGTAGGGAGAAAGTTAGATAAATTAGGAATGAGAGGTTCAAATACTGGAGAAATTATACTGGAAGATTGTATCGTTCCCGTAAAGAATGTATTAGGAGAAGTAAATAAAGGAGTTTATGTTTTATTCAGTGGACTCGACCTTGAAAGATTGGTTTTAGCATCTGGGCCTATTGGGTAATGTCTATTAATATTATTTAGTTAAAATAATGATAATTTTTCTAAATACATTAGGATTATGCAAGCATGTGTCGATACAGCATTTCAATATGTTCATGAGAGAAAGCAATTCAATACAAATATTGGAGAATTCCAATTGATGCAAGTATGTTTTATTTTATGATATTTTAATACCTAGTTAGGTACCTAAAGTTTAAAGCGTTTCAATTTTTGTATATTTCATTTCATTTTTAGGGAAAAATAGCTGATATGTACTGTATTGTAAGTTTTCTATTCATTTTTAAAAATAGGTTTTTCACTAATGTGAAATATTTTTACAATATCTGTAGTTGAGTGCATCCAGAAATTATCTTTACAATGTGGCAAAGGCTTGTGATAAAGGACATTTTAATAAAAAGGATTGTGCTGGCGTTATTCTATATTGTGCTGAGAGTGCGACTCAGGTATGACAAGACAACCATAAACTTTAAACATAAATTGGTTTTAGGGATATAGTATGCACCTAGAATAATGTCAAAAATTATATTTTTTAATTTCCAGGTTGCATTACAAGCAATTCAATGCTTAGGTACGAAAAAATTTTGCTATTTTTATTGAACTATTTTGACTAACTTAATTTTGCTTACTTTAGGTGGAAATGGATACATAAATGACTACCCAACAGGTAGATACTTACGAGATGCAAAATTATACGAGATTGGAGCTGGAACATCAGAAGTGAGACGCTTAGTCATTGGACGCTCTCTGAATGATGAATATTTAAAAGATAAATAGAAAAATAGAACTTAATCATTATACTTATCTATTTAATATTGCTAAATATTAAGTACGACTTACAGATTTCAGATTTTAAAATTTTATTTTCATTTTTATCTTCATCTCTCTCAAGTCTTTTACGACTACTGATATTCTGTCTGTGCACAAAAGATTATACATATATATTTTTGTTTGAAAAATAAATAGGAATTACATACAAAGCATTTTATTAAAATGAGAAGAATTACAATTATCTAATTCTTTTATTATTCACCATTAAACCATCAAAATCTAAGCCGACAATCGATGAAAGAAAGCATAAAAATATTTCACGCTGCAATCAACTTAGATACCTAAACCCTATATGTTAGAGTATAGGATAAAAAAATAGTGAAATCTCGAATATCTCAAGCGATTAATTAAGATAATTTAACGAGTTAATTCAATTTAAAATGCACTCTGTTTCTGTTATAAGAATGAATTAAATGTATAGGTTTAGGTAGGTACGAGTACCTATACTATAAGTAGCTAGCTAGTTTAAATATCTTGAGATTAAATGAGACCAAAACAATAAAAAAAGTGGATTTTCCTTATGATCTCTTGTTGATTAGAAATCAGACTTTTATTACCATAAAAAATTACGCAAAATATCCTTGCATATCCTGCCTCACTATACCTAAGCCTATGCCTAATACCTTACTTATTTATCTTACTAGGACTAGGACACAGAGATACGGATTTTTGAAAATGTTCAAAAGGTCAAGCAACAAAATCATAATGCTACCTAGTAGTTGATTTTCAACTATTTCAGTTATTTGATGGGTTAGAAAATTTTTCAGCAGTTATTTTGAGATTTTTAAAAATTATAAAGTATTTACCTAATTTTTATAGCTATTTTTGACAATCTTCCAAAATGACTGAATTTAAAAGGATCAACATTTGCTATACTTATTGATCTCCTCGGGTTATTTATTTACGAGATCAGTTTACTATAAAAGTTCATACCTATCAAATTCTATATTTATACATTCAAATAAAAATAAAAATACAAATATAGATAGTTAAGTACCTTACCTACAACTACTAATATACTAATGTAGTAAAGGTAGGTAGGTAAGGTTAGGTATGTACGTTTAATATCAGTAGTATACCTTAGTAGGTATCTACATTTGATAATAAAATTTTATAAGTAGGTATCTTTAGAATTCTTGCAATATTTCTCGATTCAATCAGCTTTTATATGTCATAGTTAGTAGGTACTAATACTAATACTAAGGTGAAATTCTATTTATACCATGAAATATGGAATTATGCAAATTTCAAAACTTACCTACCCCTTGCCCCATATTTAAAGCCTTTCCTATGCTTATTCATTTCATATTCATATTCTGTAGATGTAAATATGGCTATTAATAATAATAATGTAGGTACCTACATTCTACATACGAGTATAATAATAATAATGGTAGAGAATTTAATAAAAAGGTATAAGGCAGTATTATTGTTTTGCGATTATTGTAAATTGTAAATTGTAAGTCGATGAACGGTATTTGAGTCTTGAATCAAACAGGGGAAAAAATGATCTCTCTCGATAAGATAGTGACTAGTGACCAATTCCACTACTTTTTATGCCATTCATATACCTAATAAATAGTATAAAGGTATATTCAAATTATATCCTCAATAATAATAACAATAATAGAATAATGATAGACAAGACAAGATAAGTTTAGTGAGTTAGTCAGTCAAAGGTATCAAGAAAAGAAACTGCAATTGAGAGAAATGATGTTGAGGAAAATTTTACCTCGTGTTGTTAAAGTTAAACCTAAATGGATTTCCAAGCAATTTAAATACAATCATAGTTCATTAGCATCTGTTGCTCCAACACCCAAAGAAAATCAAAGTCCAAGTGCTGCTGATGATGGTATAAATGATTTTTTGGAAAAAGTTCGTTCTAAAGGAAAGTTGGATTATGTTGCCCCACAAATGGATTATCTTTTTGGTCGAAAGATCAAAAATGAATCAGGGGGTGAGACTGATATAGAGGCATTGGACATTATCGACAAGACAGAAGTGATTCTTCGGTCATCACATCCAGTTCGGTATATCATGGAGCGGGAAATGAAGAAATTTGCAGCCAAAGATGAAAGACCCAATCCGAGTTTATATGAATGGATGATTTTGTTTGGAAGAAGTTTAACGAGAGAAAGTGGGGCTGTTGACCAAGAAGTTTTTGAAAAAGCACTTTTTTACATTGGAAATGCTGTGGAATGTGGCGTCTTTTCAAGTGAGTTTTTTTAATTGGACGAGCGAAGCGAGCACTAACAATTCAATTGCTTGCATTTTGTCTTTCTGTCTGTCCAAAGACTACTCAAAAACTACTGAATCAATTTTAAACAAGCTTGATATGTTAAGGACCATTATAGGGTTCAGTTGTGCCATTTTATCATAAATTTCCGGGACTCCTTTAAGGGCCTTTAAGGGAGCCGCATCAGTATATTTGATAAAAATGTTTCCTATAGTCACTAGCCTGAGTCTGAAATGCAAAGATTTTTGAATTTTTACTAAAATATTTGATTGATATTTCAGGTGAAATCCATTCGACTATAATAAACATCCCATTTAAAATGGAGCCTTTAAAAACCCGAGAGCAATTCCACATGGGGAACAAATATACAGTTCTTGTTGGAGATTTTTTTGCAATCAAATGCATCTCATTTATAGAGAAAGCTAAAAATTCCAAAGTTTTTCTCAAAATGAGTGAAGCTGTAAGTTTTGCAATCATTTAAAAATATATCTGTAGGTACCTCTATATACTTGTATTTATATATTTTATTTACAAAAAAACCTGATTTTTAGGCTGAAGAATTTACATCAGCACCTTTTGCATCTCAATTACTACACCCTGAAATTGTCTATCCTTTTGTACCATCACCTATAGCCAACCTAGGCGAATGGGGAATATTTACTACCAAATCTCGTAAGATTCATAAATAAATTCTCAAAATTTTTGAGAAATTTTCAAAAATTTTGCAAATTTTGCATATTTCATATTATAAATGTATTACATTGCAGTTGGATATTTAAGTGGAGGATTTCAAGCAATCCTGAGCCTCACTGGTGGTGAATCAAAATATTTATCAAAAGTTCAAAATGAATTTCTACCCAACTTCTTAAAAATGCTTAAAATTCATCGAGAAATTGAAGAAATTAGTGAAGATTCTGATGGACAGACTGAAATGATTTCACCATTTTTATTCATTTCTCTACCTGCTGTTCTATACCTTCAAAAATATCCAAAAGCTCACAAAGCACTGGTTGGAAAAATTCAAAATAATTTTAACTCCAATCTCAATCAAGAAATACTTTATGTAAGTTGCATTTTTAAGTTGCATTAAGCAAAATTGAATCTAAAATGAACTCTATAGACTTTTACAGATCTAATTTTATTTGCTTTTTGGGTTTTTGAGAATTCAATTAACTACTGGACCAATTAAGAAATTGGGCAGAAGAGTAGGGTCCCTGCTAGAAAGCTATCTTTTGATCAAATTTTTTTAATAAACTAACCTATAAGACCATTTCTAGCCTTTAGCTTAGGTTCTAAAACTTTGCAAAAAAAATTGATATCAAAGAAATCAATATCAAAACAAGCTAATTATTCTAAAAAAAACTACAATTAAAATTGGCACAAAAATAGTAGGTAATTCTTCACCTTTAACAAGTACAGGGTGGCCCAGAAACAACCCCCGAACTTAATATTTAAAATAAAATCAAAAAAAATTCGGCGGTTGTTTCTGGGCCACCCTGTATATTAAGGGGGCCTCAAATGAATGATTTATCAGCATTTTTGCAAATTACATAAAATGTAAAAGTGGACCAAGACCAGAATAAATAATATTATTTTTTTTAAATGATTTGCAGTTACGAGAAGAAATTCGATCAAGTGGAGCAGTTCATGAAGCAAAATTACTTCTCGAAGAATTTGGCGAAAGATCGAAAGAATCTTTTAAAGAGATCGGGGTCGGAAATCCCTACTATGCCTATGCTATGACCCAACTCATTGACATATTCTGTAACACACCTACAATTAAAAATGATCAAAAGCAAATACTATATGCACAAAAAAACTATTAAAACTAAACATTATAATCTTAAACATACATACGATATCTACAAGTACTTGTATATTTCAATAAAAAAAATGCTTTTATATGACTTTCTAACCGTTAATAAATCAATATACCTTGTAGGTACTACAAAGGTATTTATTTTTATACTTGACCTGACCTACTTGTTCAGAGAAATCTCAAACATTTATTTACGGATATCAATTCTCTCATTTAATTGCATATTAAAATCTTTAATACTTATTTGTGATTGAACTATCGACTCGAATAGTTTTACCGTTACCATTCAAGAATACATAAATACTTACTCTGTAAGTACATATTAGGACTAGCATCAAGCATCCTTAATATTTGAAGATTTGGACGATAAAATCCAAAAATAGCATCAAGTCCTCAGGCCAAATAGTCCATTAATAAAGATGCAGAAATCTCAGATTTCTTAGCTGAAATAGAAAATTTTTTGCACGCTTTTCAGCGGCTAGTTTTGCTCTTCGGAGAATTTTGGGTCCCCGGGGAAAAGGGTAGGAATTTTGAAGGAATTTTTGCGAATTTAATTTAGAGTGGGGACCCGGTGATACTCGAAAGTACCGTAGGAGAAATTTTGATTTGAGTTTGAGGAAATGTGCCAATTGGTAAAATTTTTTGAATTTTGATTATGTAAGGAGAGGTAAAGGTAATCCAATTAGGTTTGTTTAGTAGGGGAGAATTTAAGGCATTTTTTTTTTTACAAAACTAGAACTTATCTCTTAAAATTAATTACAGTACTATTGACATATCTAGAATTTCAAAGGGTATAATTATTCATATTTTGTACTCTACACAAATATTATGATCAGTTATTTAAAAAGATATTGTCTTTGGCCAATTAACTATCTTTAAAAAATTTAATAACAAAAAAATCAGTACGAGAGTGAGTTCAGTTTAAATTAAAAATATATAATATTAATTATTTAGGTAGATTGTACAAAATGTAATTTAGAGATCTAAATGCACTTTTACACAGTATAATATAACTAATTTTAGTACATAATAATAATAATCTAATGAGAATATTGTAACTAGACTGACCTCTGAGATTTCATAAATTAAGGACAAAAAATTTAACAAATTATGATTTTTAATAATGATCTAGGTACAGTAATAAACTATTGTAGGTAACTTAAAACTAATTTTTGGCCAATGTGAGACTTACAATTAAAATAAAAACTATGATATGTTGTCAAAATATTATTATCGTCAGATTTCTTAAAATTACTCTAGTAGTATTAATTATCTTATATAATTATTATAGACACTTTGAGCTGATATTTTGTAGGTAATTTAGAATTTTTTTGAAAACTTTACAAATTACAAGTCTGATCTCTTTCGACATAAAAAAATGTATCTTTCTCTTTTATAGCTCAATCATAGATCTTAGCATCTTTCTTATCATATTATTATTATGGTATCTTATCATCTATTGTGCGTTTTTATCCACAGATACTCGAAACCTTCAAAATTAAACTTTGTCCTTAACTTTTTGTGCGTTTGTGATCCATTCTAACCATAAACATAAATCAATTGTAAATATAATACGAGATGCCAATTATTGCTTAGATATATATAATTTGATCGTATATCTGTCATCTTAAAATTAGATTTTAAATTATCTTATCTTAAACTACAAGTATATAATGGGTTGCCAATTACAATATTTTAGATAAATTCTTAAAAACTAGAAAATTTATTTTGGTAATCTATTCCTGATCCAATTTTAAATTTTTGTAATAATTCTATACAGATAAAAGAGACTTAGCATTAGGTAAGTATACAGTCCTTAAAATTAAAATATTGTAAAATTTTAAACTATTTTGTAAACAGTAATGGTAATTTAGATTGGTGTCATGGACCAATTATAATAACTAGGTATTTAAATCTATTCTAGAAATATTTTTTGGGTTTTTCTAAAAAATTTTATAAAACGATGTATATCTACACTTTTCTTCATTCTAATCATTGAACTAATCATCGTAACTTAAAAAGTAAACTAGTCTGATCTTATCCTTCGCTGTTTTACTACATATAGTAGTAGAATATGTAATGGTAATTTAATCATAAAATTAACTTTTTCTTAACTTTCTAGCAAAAAAACACCCCTGAGATATTGCCCTCATAATCTAATCACTAATCTGTAAATTTATATGGCATTCATTATAAATTTCAGGAGATGTCATATTACGATCTCTATCTATCCTTTCTATTTGTCAAAGATTCTTAAATTACAGGAGAAGTCATATACTAAGGTAGTATTTATAACAATCTCATCTTAACCTATTATGCATATTAATGTACTTACACTTACTATTCTATATTAGTTAAAATCTCAATTTTGAACTCGTAAGTCTGTCCCTATTTCTGAGAATTGAGAATACAAATCCTAAAACTTCTTTGAACAAGTAAGAAATTTAAAAGACTAAAAAAAATCTCATCAAAAATAAGTAGAGTTCCTTACGAGTTCATAATGTGAGCCTTGTAGGTAATTCATAATTTGATTTTGTTCCTTTATATAACATTATTATTAGGTATCATAAAATCTAAATTATCTTATCGAGGAAAAAAAACTTTTTTGAGTCACCACTTCGACATGAAAGACTAATAAATAACAAAAAAAATGAAATTATCTTGAGCAGGGAAATACTCACACATTTGTACTCCAACATTATTGGTAAATATCGAGAAAAAATTTTGAAATCCGAGCCAATGATTCTTTAAGTGTACCAGGTACTTATTGCCAGTCTTATTGAGATTTACAATCTCATTTTTTGTAGTTGATTTTAAGCGACAAAAAATCTCGTTTTTAATTTCTTAAAAAGGAGATTTTTTTTCTTAGAAAAAATTTATGTTCGTATTTCCCTGCTTCATGTACCATATAGGTTTTTGTCTTAATTGATTATTTAAAAAATCTTAAATATCACTAACCACCCTTTTCTTTAACTTTAATTGTAGTAATATGTTTAATTATTAGTTAGTTTGTGGAAAAAACTTAACCTATATAATCCTATCCTATATTAGTAAAAGCTTTTTGTAGAGAATTATTTTTTTTGGTATCCTATAGTAAGATATTAGGTAATTATTAATTAATTATAAACATAAAATAAAAGATAATTTCAATTTGATAATAAAGGCCTGCTGGCCCTTGTCAGATTTTGAAACAAAAATATAGCCAATAATATATTAGTGTCTTTTACACACTTATAGTTAGCACTAATGGTTATTTAAAATTATTTATAAATGTACTAATATTAAGTCATTTAAGCCAAATATGATGAGTTTATAAATGATATTCTATGACTTTGAGAGCATCTTGAAAACCTGGAATTCTCTATTCTTGAAATAAATAATAAAAAAAGTTCAGTCTTTTCAAGTGCACCTCGGCAAGATTTATATCAAATATAAGGGTATTATTATATATTTTTTAAGTATTAATTTCTCGTATAAATATATCAGTATTATTTAGAGATAATTATTTTAATTAATGGTTTTTTTTTGTAAATGCTTTTTGTGGTTGAAAGTGAACACCTAAACCGTTCTTAAAGACTTTCTTGTTTTTTGTTTAGCATAAAAATTGAATTAAAATTTCGTGTCAAATCCTTTTCTAAAGGTCTCGCTTTTGAAATACTTGTATATTTTTAAATCACAATCTGGACATATGTCATTTGAACAACTTAGAAAGACTAATATATAAATAACCTACTTGTATAAATATATGTACTGGAAGCTCGAGACTGGAATAAAGTTTTAGAGTCAAATAATTTAAAATTTTTGGCCCTGCCATTTTTAAATGTCCCACACTTCTCAAGTATTCAATATTATTATAAAAATTAATACCCAATTTTTGCATTTTTTGCATTTTTGTAGCTCGACTGAAGAAAAGGATTGACATTTTGACTTTTGAAATTTTGTTTTAAAAAAAATTCGAATTAAACTTGGCTTGAATAACTTGATATTGCATTGTCCATACTCAAATTAAGTATCCTATACCCTTAACCTAAAATCTTAATACCTATTTAGTTAATTGTTCCTTAATCTTAATCTTAATAGTATTCGTTAGTTAGAGTAGTAGTATAATCGGTAGGTTTGTTTTTATACAGAAGTTTAGACGAATTATTGAAAATTTGAGAATTAAATATAGAATTATAGTTAGAGAATGTAGCTTCTATAATTGGTTCAAAATATTTTAAATTTAAAAGTATTTTTAAGAGCAACTATCTGGAATCTGAGCTATATATTTCACTTATTTAGATATAAACTATTTTACTTTCTTTCAAAAATGAGATAAGTTTTTAAGAGCCAATTGGTAACTAGTCATATTTTTAAAACTACACTTATTAATAGAGAGTATCTGAATAATTAAGTTTAAAAAGGGACTTAACTTACTTAACAAATTCGTTTTTGATTGACTTTTCTTTTTGAGTTGATAAAATCTAATATAAATTATTATCAGATCATGATCATAATATTTGGTTTTTTATAAATTGCAAAACTCTGGACTTAAATATATTAACTCCTATATATATACCCTAATTATCGATAAATAAGGTCATAATTATATTAATTTAAGGTATTTGATGGTATACTTAATAATGATATATAAAATGAGGAGCTTGTTTGTGATATTTAAAAAATATATTAGCAATAGATAGATAGATAATTATATTGTATCTTATGTGAAGTGGTTTTGACTCAAAAAAATTATGATGATTTGATTGATATTAATTAAAAAGGTATTTTTGCGTAAATTTTTTAAAAAACTCGAATTATTATCATTCATTTACTGTTAATATTATCTTATCAGTTTGAAGTTTTGAAATAAAAAAATAAGACTGTTGAGACTAGAAAAGAAAGTAAGTAGTTTCCACTGATTACATCATTAAATTTTATGAGAAAAAAGTCTAATGATATATTCGAGAAATATCCTAAATCTATAACCTAAACAGTATCTTAACTTTAAAAACTAAAAAATACTCAAAAAAACCGTAAAACTTGTTTAACTTTTCATATATTATATTATTTAACCTTATTTAAGATTCATTGTAGTAAAAAGTATAATATTTTAAAAGTCTCATTGCCTTTGCATATTCAAACATTTTCCTTAACATCTTTGTCAAAAAACAAATTTTAAAAAACAACCCAACTTGTCATAGTCAAATTAAACTTGATCAAAATCTTAACATAACATTTCCTATTTGTAAAAAATCAAACTGAAAAAACCTTTTCTTTTATACCTTTTTATAAAATGCTCGGTACTTTTGACTTTTTTAACATTTTCTTAAAATTCTATAACTCCTCTTTTATCATCAATTACATTTTCTTAACACTTATTTATACATTTATCATTATTTGGCAACCCTTAAAATTAAATTCCGTTACTTTCCTTGTGACTTGACACGTAAAAAATAAATGATAGTCACCGTTCCCCATAAGTCTAACTTATTCTTCAATCATCACCAAACAATTAACAAACATTAAATAAAACGTATCATTTCTGACTCATTATAGTCTATTACACATGATTTGCAGGGATTTGCAGAGTTGCAAAAAAAAGTTCTCGTAACTTATAATATCACTTAAATTCTTCTGGCTGCTTTCTGACTTGACTTACAATCTATTACTATTTCGCATTATTATATTTTAATTTAGTTTAGGGAGATTTAATACGAGAGAGATTATTGATAGGGACTGATGATTAAAATTAAAAGTTTTAAAAGGAATTACTGATTCTGTATGAAACTAAAATTATTCGTAGTAGAAGTTGAAATGTATCGGATTTGAGTTTGCGATTTTTTTATAAGAGAATTATGAATGAGATTTAAGCCTGAACCTTAAGAAGGAGCTTTAAGTTGTTGGTTATTTCCTTGTACTTTTCAGGTGATCCAGGACGAGTCGCAAAAAATTCATAATCATATCCAGGTGATTTCTTTTCAACATGTTTTGGTGGACTCTTTGAGGGTGTGACACCCAACATGGCCATCAAATTGAGACTTATGTCCTTCCCAGATACAGGTGACTGTGGAACAGTTGAAGTTACAGGATTCTTAGCCGGAATTTCAGGTTTCTTCGTAGTAGTACTAGTAGTAGAATTGACGGAAGTAGCAGCAGTAGAAATAAAAGTCTTTGAAGTGGCAGCAGTCGGTTTCTCCTTTTGTTGTTGCTGTTGTTTCATGCGATTATTTTGATTTCGAGGATTTTGTCCTTTGAAATCATTTTTGTTGTTATTTTTCACAACCTTCTTGCTTTGTTGTTGTTGTTGATGTTCAAACTTATTTCGAAGCATTTTCTCACCAGGGTAAGAATTCGACTTGAGAATTTGTTTATTACCAGTGACGTTTGTTGTTTTACCCGTCATCTTTGGCTGTTCTCGTCCATTTGCAGAAGGAGTAGAAGCAAACACAGCAGCAATATCAATACTTTTAGTTGCAGAAATTGAATTCTTCGGAATTGGCGACGATGGAGTTGATTGAGATCGTTGAGTTGCATTCGGATCAATCCATTGTACCTTTATATCAAAATATTATTAGTTTAATTTAATGGCTTGTTCTCTATTTTACATGCATTTTTTATCTACTTCTATTCTACTTATATAAATATACACTTTATGGCTTAGCCAGAATAATTATTATTATGAATGAAGTTATGTTATGTTATGATGTACTTAATCGATTTTAACTATTTAGATTAGACCTTGGTCATTTTAAAAGGATCGTTGAACTCTTTCTTTTCTATTCTAAATCATAATATTTATAGCTTTTCAATTAGGTATACACTATACGTCCTACTTTAATGTCCTACTTTAAAAAAATTTCCAACTATCGAAAATGTACCAAGAATTTTTAAACATTTGAAATTTAAACTTAAACCTAGTTACGTATTAGACATAAAAAACCTCCAAGTTCTTAATTCATACTTTAAGTAAGTAAGTAGTTTAGTTTTAAGCAAGTATATTTAGAATATAGATAGATAAATAGATTTTAAAGACTTACTGGAGGCATTGGTAAACTGCAAGCAGATGGTAAAAATGTATCAAATCTAGCTCCAGAGTAAAATTCAACTTTCTGTCTTGTCGATGATGACTGCATCACAGTAGCATTATTTGTAGTACTATTATTGTTAATACTTGACGACGACTGCACACTTGGTGGAGTAAAAGTTTTTTGTCGGGGTGAATAATTCTTCATTATTGTAATTGTAATAGAGATAGTGGTCCGGATTCCTATCAAATATAAAATAAATCCATAATTAGTATCAAAACTCAAGTCATTAATCTATAAATTTGACCTCAAATAGGTCAAAATAATTAAAATACAACTTCCTTATAAATCAGCGCTTACAGCTTCTCTATATACTTATGACTTTATACTTTATACTACTACGCCATTTTGTGTTCTACATAATCATCATAAATCATAATATACCATAAATAAATTATAAAATCTACCTTTAAATTATAAAAAGAAATGTAAACTATTTTTAGGTCAATAAACAGCCCATAAAACTCGAGAAATTTTAATTATAAAACCCCATTAAAGAAACAATCAAAATTTCAATTCTCAAAAACAAAGAACTGAAATAGAAAAATGTAAACAAAGGATTAAAAATTATGACACCTACTTTCTCTAAATTTGGTCACTTAATGGACTAAAAATATGCTCAAAAACCCCCAATTTTAACTAGAATGTGTCAATTGCCTTCCCAGGTCATTTACAAAAGGCTATTAAAGGTCAAATTAAGTCGAAAAAGTCCAAAATAAACAAAAAAATTAAAAACAAAGGGATGCCAGCTACTTTACCTAATAATTTGGTCACATTTGGGCCAAAAATATGCCTAAAAACCCCGAATTTTGGCTAAAATGTGTCAATTACTTACCCAGGTCATGCAATAAAGGGCTTTAAAGTTCAAAATGGGGTCAAATTAATTGAAAAAAGTCCAAAAAAATAGTGAAATTTCCAACGACTTTGAGGAATAAGAGAAAGGTTACACCTCGCCCCACCCTCCCCTCTCAAGCCTTGGGCAATTGCGTCGTACAAAATCCCCTATCTAAAATATTCTTAAATTCTCGAAAAATCTCCATTTTTTGACTACAATTTTTGACAATTTTGGTCAATTTTAGGTCAATTAAATCGGTTTTATAAGGTAGATTGTATGATAGGGTACTTACCAATTGAATTTGAGAGTAAATTCTGTGTGTTGGATGGACGGGACGGTGAAATAATTAATTAAAATTGGGAACTTAACTAAACTCGGTCGACCATTCGTTGCCTTCACTATTAACGGAATGAATCATATAAACAGAAACAGAGTCGAAAGTTGAGTCGAAGTAATTTTTGTTTTGGGAAAGAAATGAAACGCAAAAAAAGTAAAACTGATACGCAAAATACAGATGGTGCAAACCATCTAGAAGTTTCAGCAAAGAGAAACCCGATTTGGGGCGATTTGAGATCCGCAAAATGCTAAAAAACAACGTGTATTTGCGACCTAAATAACAATAAAAAGATCATTAGAATTATTTATTAGAAACGCCATGCCGCATTCCGCATCCGCATCAATATGTCAAAGCATAGAATGAAACGCACTTTTTTTAAACCTTTTTATTAGGTAGTGAATTATGTTTCTATTTTGAAAGAAATCCTAGATTTCTGAGCGAAAACTAGGATTAGTAAATTGAAAGAAATTGAGATTGAGATAAGAATACTGCTATATTATTAAAGGCTTGGATTTGAATTTAAAGCCTTCTATCTTCTAGATAAGCAGTAAGCAGGTTAGGGTACTTGAACTTTAAGAAATTTCCAGATAGATTTCTTTGAAAATCTCCAAGATTTTGACCTAAATTCTAAAATTTTGAATTTTTACTTACACACTACACACATATTTACCTTGTAAGACCCTGAATCTGAACCTATCCTTTAATATATTGAATTCCTTAATCTGATTCTGATCTGATTTATTTATAAGTAGGGTAGGGTAGTTCCTATTAAAAGTAGAGTACCCTACCTATTAAAAATCTCAAAAATATCCAGTTGTTTTAGGAGGTTTAGTAAGCTGTACATTTCTGAATTATTTTGGACTTAACAAATCAATATAGAAGTGTACATGTAGATCCTAATCTAAAATGTTGATCATTTCAATTTCATTAATTTGAGCATTATCATTATTTTAAGTTAGGATAGGATAGGTACTTATAATTTAATATTTGACCCCATATATACTTTATTTTATGCAATCAAATAGAGTTGAATAATAAATAATATGCACTAATCATAAATATACCATACACCCAGTATAAGCCTAAGATTATAAAAGAATTAATAAAAAAAGTTTTTGCAAATCTCTGCTGATATTACAGTACTAGTACAGCAGCCAATCAACAGATTAGTATTCGGTAAAAATATTGAATACATAATAAGTGCATTGCATCAAATTTTTGCATTATATCAGTACTTATAGTGTAGTTATCTAAATATTAAATATATACTGATACCTATATGTATTCTTATATTATTCTGTATTTAATAATATCACAATCACACAAAAACAGCATTCGTATCAAGCGTGATTTATTAACATTATTATTTTAATCTATTTTCTATAATATCTCGTAATAAAGGTTAAAAATATTATGACTCTTGTGAATGTTTATTCTTATCAAATGCGGATATTATGCTAAAAGTATCTATAATAAAAGTATCTAAAAAATTACTAAAGAGGGTACAATAATTTAAGTACCTACTGTATCAATCAAAGTCAAAATTTGTCATATATATAGAGCAAAAGAAAAGGGTCATTTAGATCTGAAAACAGACCTCAAGCCTCTAGATAAATTAATCTGTATCTGTACTTCCAGTATCTGTAGGTAGTTCTTAAAAAATCTAAATATTAATTAGATTCTTGTATCCTATTATAAGGCAATGGATATGGAACTTTATATCTTAAAAACTGACTCATAAAACTGAAAAATGGATCAATAAATATCTGTAGATTATCGTATTTTGAACTTTTACAGAAAACTGTAGTTTGAAGAATGTTAAACCTAATTATTTTTGAAATATGCAAGATTAGTTAGAAGTATCATTAATAACTGTATAGAAAAATCCAAAACCTCAACTCATAAACCAAAATCGAGCAAAGTTCATTGGGTATACCGGCAATCTAAATCGAATTTCTGTTTATCTTACATTACATTATGTTGTGTAATACAAAATTCATTGTAAAATCCATTTGAATGATTCAAAATTTAAAATTTTAGGAAAATACCAGCAGCAGAGTATTATAGTTAGTATTAGTAATTAGTAAGGTATTGTATATAGTATGTAAGATAGTACAATAATAAATTTTTAGAACCCTAATAAAATCATAATGCAATCACGCAGTTTGTTTTTTCTCGAATTATTTACATAATTATAATAACAACTAATAAATGCTTGTATAGTACAGTAGATTATTATACCAGTAAAATAATGGTAAATATTTTGTAGTATAGTACTTATAAATAACAGTAGGTACTTAAGTAAAAGTTAAATATAGATAAATAATTACCTATTATGAATTAGGTGGTAAGTAAAGTATTATAAATAAGATTAGTTTTTTAGACTTGCTGAAGCTGCGAATAAAGTAATTGAAGTTAATAAACACAATTTTTATAGTTCAAATTACAACTGTACTATACTATACTGGGAATCTCTAAAGCTCGACTTAAATATTTATATAATTAACTAGCTCTTCATTGTCTATATGTATTGCTACAGAATAGGGTATATTTTAAACCTAAAGAGTCTTATTTTAGACTCTATAAAAGCAAAATTATTAATAGAGAATAGAAGTCCCTTAAAGTGAAATAACTATCAATACAATTAGTTATAGGATCTTTGATCTATATTTACATAATTCTGAATTCTGATCAGGATCCGGCAAAAAATAAGTATTAGATATAATTCTTGTTTCTAAATCTATACGAATAACCGAGCTCAAAACCCCATTTAAAATGCGTAGTATTAAAATAACTAAAATACTTACTTAGGTATTAGGTACACATATTTCAATTTTGAAAAATATTCAGCCTGCAAGTTGAACTATCAATATTGAGTATTGAGAATTGAGAGTATTTTCCTACTCCTAATTTTAATATACTTTTGAGCATGAACCTAACAATTATATTCATAATCATCATTTAATAAATTATATGCTTAAAATACCCTGCAAGTAGTATACAAGTAAGTACAAGTAAGTATCTGTAAGTAAAAAAAATTCGAGGTTTTGAGCAACTATCATATCATCAAATTGATAAGCTATTTATTACATTTCATATTCAAGTTTCGAGTTTCTGTTCTGGTTTTTATAACCACTAGTACTAGTACTATGTATTTTACTTGTATATTATATGCCTAGGTACCTTTACGATTATTATTTTTATGTACTTTGAGCTTCGTATTATGTTGGTATATGTATTAAAATATGAGTTTTTTTGCTCTGCTGCAATATCCTAATTTCAATTCAAAAACATTATAAAATACGTAATATTCTGGTTATTTCTAGTTTAGTTTATGTTCAATCTAATACCAGTACTTGTAGTATAGTACAGTACTACAACTACTAGTACATTAGTAGGACTAGTACTTGTATGTATGTATGTATGTATGTATGTGTGTATGTATTTTAGAATAATATAAAAAGGTAGATGAACCTGAGTATTTTGAAGCGAGGCTTAAAAATATTCCACTACTTTCAAAAGGCTGCTGCAAAATACCTTATATTCTGAGAGTAAGGTATAAAATAATTTCTAAAATATTGCTAGTTATACTCATAGGCAGATTCGAAAGATTCAGAATTCAGATTGGATCTTTCTAGAGAACCTAGGATTACAAAGTTGTATAAAATCTCATATATACTGTAGGTACCTAAGTATTGTATAAGTATTAGAACCTCAAGTAATGCTAGGTTTTATAATAAACTATAGTAAAATACAAGTTTACAAGAAGTTTGCATTTTGCAGATGATATAACCTTGGTCTTTGCCTTTTGTTATTGTAGGTAGTACTACTATAGTTAGTCTTATACTTAATATACCAGTATTTTAGTAGTTAGAATAGTGCGTTGTTGTTGTTGTTGTTCGAAAAAATCTTTGCAATAATAATACTACTATAGTATACCAAGCATGAGATTCAGCAGTTTATTTACAATTTTTTTGCTCTTTTTTATACTTTTATACTCGTACTTTCGATTCAATGCATTCTTTCTAGGTATTATTATAACCAGTATATACTAGTATCTTATAGCAGTAGATTGAAAAGATCCTTCTATGCATTTATTTAGGTTTGGTTTGGTTTAGTATAAATTGCAGTGAATCTTCTATACAGGGCAAAATATGGATGGTTTGACTTTGCCTAGAGGTATGAGGTAATATATATGGTAGTTCTAAAATAGGGAATTTTATGGACAAACTATTCACCTTATAAAGTTTAAAGTACCTGTAAAAATACCTCCAAGAAATATTATTATACAGAATTGGGATTTTGTATAGATCTAAACAAAAAACAAACGAGTCCATAAGTTAGATTTTGCAGGCTGGAAAGTATCATCAAAATTATAATACATTTACATAGGTATAGTTGCTTCAAAAATCAAAAATGCTTTTTATACTATGTACCTACTTGACTTACTAGTTAGGACTAGTACTAGTACTACTAGTACAAGATTTAAAGGTTATTGAAATGTTAAAGAATTGAGCAAAAAAAATCTCGCAAGAGTATGATATCCTTATAACCTTTTTTTGACCTACAGGCTCATCATTCAAGTTTGTAACAAAGATTATAGATTTAAAAATACTGTAGGTATGTACATAGACCAACTTGTATACCTAGCAAATTATACTGAACAATTGAATCTCTTTGTACAGTACACTTTTTAGATGATATTTGAAGTATACTGTAACCAGTAAGACCTCTAGGTCCCATGAAGTACCTACTTAAAATTCACCTAATTTTGGCTTTTGCATCTATATGTATTAATATTTAAAAATCAACTACAAAAATGTAGAAAAATTTCCAAAAAATTGTATTATATTCATTTTAAGGGCCCGCGTACAGGGACCTAAAGTCTAAATTCTGCCACATGTTATCAAATGGCCTTTAAAATGTGTCTACCGATATAATAAAAAATGTTTCAAGTCCTCTACGTGGAGTACTTAATGAGATTCCTCCGACCGAAGTCCCCCAAAAAAGACCATTTAATAACATGTGACAGAATTTAGACTTTAGGTCCCTGTACGCGGGCCCTTAAAGATCTTTAAAAGGCGATTTTTTTGTACCCAATATATGTAGAAATGACTATTTGATTGATTTTAATCTGGAATTTGAATATTTGTAGTACTTAATGGTTAATGGTTAATGGCAGAGTACTTGATAGAGAGATTTTACTCTATTTTAGTGCAGAATTAGGGTTATAATAAGTCAAGTATATAGTTGCCTATGTAAGATTAAAGTCTAAAAATAAGTCTAAACTCTAAACAATAAAGTCCTATACTTGATTAGCTGACTAATGGTAATTATAGATTATCGATTCAATACTAACCAAATCTAGTTTATATTTTTATTTCCAAGTATCTAATCGTAAGTATGGATTTTCACATGTTTATGATGAAATATTAAACCATATTTTTTTCCTCTTTTGTACTAGGGAACAACGACTTTGAGGAAATTCCTTTTGTTGTATTCATACCTATAATAGTAATATGTAGTACCTTAGTGAATACATAAATATGAAACTTTTTATGAAAAATATGTTTGAGTAAAGTTTTTTAGGTACTTACTCATAAATAGAGCTTTCAAAAGAGCTCCTGGATTATATATTTTTTAAGTAAATATTATTCAAAATGCATATTTTGTATTTGAGTCGAGCAATCTAAATCTAAATACATATATTCTGTATATTACGATTACTTATGAGTAGGTATTTATTAATTTAATATTTAGAATTGGTGTATTTACTGATAGTCTTTTATTGTGATATTCCAGAAGAAAATGTGTAATTTCATACAACCATTATCTAAAAATATGTGTACCTAAAAAGCACATGTATTTATAAGCTTTAGTGATTGGATATTCGAGTTCTAAAGTCTAGAGTACTGTATTAAAAACGCATATAAAATTCAAAATCAAAATTTCAGACCTCGAGTAATTTCAAAAAAGTAAAAATTTTTGATTCTCTCATTTTTCTAGAATTCATATTTTTTAACAAAAAATTTAGAACTAGAAAAAAATTGACAAGAATTGCAAACTTTAGAGCTAAATACCTCATAAATACAATCTGTCCCTTGAAGGCCTTATTTTTCCAAGTCTTAAATAGATACGTCATATTATGATCAGGTTATATTTTTAGAGATGTTTAGTTTTTGTACCAAAAATAATTCAAGAAAAGGGTCATTGACCCATTTTGGTTATTTTAAGGTTCAAAATATTTCGGGTCAGGTATATAGGTGTGATCAAAACTATCATTAAAAAATTTGCAAAAGTCATTTTTTTCTTGGTCAATCACATCAATAGATGTTTATATACTCGAGTTAGTAAATAACATATCGAGTTTGAGCAAAATACATTGTATTGTAATTGTAGTAGGTAGAACTTACTAAACTTGGATGCAATGGCAAGTAAATAGTAGAAATATGTAGGTAGGATAGGTACTAGTAAATACTCTAGTAGTAGGTTTACCCACTATTTACCATGGAAAAGAACTGGGAACGTGAATACGCAATTTTTTAGAACCCATTATAAATCCCTATCTAGAAATCCTGCCTAATCCATTTGCATCAGATATACTTGTACTAGTACATACTATTTACATACAAGTATCTACCTATATAAGCTTTCTTTTTATTTTATTTTTCAACTTACAATACTTAGATACTATGATGATTCGTATTGCTTGAACGATCATTATAGTTCTGGTACACCGTATATATAATGTACTTACAATACTTATATGTACTTACTTATATGCATATTACATATTTTAGTAATCTAAATCTAAAGCTAATATACTGAACATAGTATGTATAAATTGACTTAAGCCTATCTTCAATAGGAAATACCAAAGTATTTGAGTACCTACCTATACGAGTACCTACTATCTTAAATTCTAACCCAACAAAACTAGTAATACTATCTATAGATATAATATTACAGGCAGGCGAGTGAAGGATACTCTGTACTCATGTACAGATAGGATATTTAGGATATAACTTTTTAAAATATTTTATCATTATCTAAAGCAAAAAAAAATACTGTACTGATACTACTGTGTAAACCCTACCTATAGTACTAGTACAAGTACTTATACTACGATACGAGTCATTTTATTTATTTTATATTTTTCTAAAGTTAAGTTGTTACAGCAAGCAAGCTAAAGCACTTTTCAAAGCTCTATAAAAGTACCTTAGTATATCCTTAGAATACATAATATATCGAAAAATATTCTTACTTTAGTTGGATACTACTAGGTACTAGTAGTTAGTAGAACTTCTCCTCTGGTACTACTATGTACTATGTGTACTACGATCTAAATCTAAACTTACGCATCAACAAGTTTATAGTTTCAAAAGTGGTTTCAAACTAGCTTATAGAGCTTCATAATATTATATTATTATTTTGTTTTTTTCAGTGCATTTCGTCAGTTCAGTTCAATTTCAGTGCAAACCCATTATAGCTCAAAATTCAAGGATTCAAGAAATCAAAGATTCAAGAATTTGTTTTTTAGTATTCAAGATATTTTTAAAGTTTAAGGACTTGTCAACTTCATTACTATTACTAAAGTACCTATCCTCTATATAAGTTGAAAAATCCTGATCTTGACAAACAGGTAAAACTGACTCAAGTTCTAAAATAAGTACAAGTACTATAGTATACACGCATTTTCCTATATCTACTGATATTACTCATATAGTATCTGTAGTTAGTAATTATTATAAAGTTCAAATTCAAAGGTATAGTAGAATGACATTTCCTCTACTAGTCAGTCTTTTAGAGAAATCTATCTGTACATACAAAAATACTAGTTTTCAAAAAATATTTCAGCTCTACAGATACTCTAGGTACTCGTGGTTTTTACGACGCAATTTAAGAGCTATCATTTGAGAAACCTGACAGTTTAATAATATCTGTATTTTAGGATCTATCTAGTACTAGTAAGTAGTAGTAACACAGTTGATACTGATAGTAGAATAGGAATAGAAGTACCGACTAGTATTACTTGTAGGTTGTACAGATAGTTTAAAATTGAATTGAATTGCAGTTTGTGTCAATTTTTCCATTACTAAATACAACTAGCCGAAAGTTTTCCACAAGTAAATTTTTAAATATTATAAATAGTTAATTATACAGTACTGTAGTAGATACTATATAGTATTACTAGCATCATCATCAGATACAATTTGGTATGTATAAATCTAGTACAAATAGATACTCTGCTCTGAACTCTTCAGATAGTGAATATTTAACTTGTAAATCCCTTTTTATTAGTTAAAGGTTGCCAATTTGCTAGTTTGAAATTGAAAAAAAAACTCCATATACATATCAGTAAATTACTCAAGTACCTATGTCCATACTAGTACTAGTACTACATATAGTGACAGTGACTCGTCCATTAGATATTTATATCAGTAATACTACTACTACCTACTTGATTACTTGATTATATGTACTTACATACTTATATAAATATAAAGTACTTATTCATATTTTTCCAAGTATGTATATTTCAAAAAAAAAATTCAAAGTTGGATTAGAATACATTATAGAATCGAGTTTATACTGATAATAGTACTCGTAGTATATAGTACAAAAAATAAGCATTTGGATTTGTTTTGATACGATGATATCACTATACAGGCATTAATAAAACTCTCGATCATTATTTTTCATTCAAATTCAAACCTTATAGGTACTTTAGGTACCTACTGTACTTTTAAATACGAATATTTTTATTATTCGTAATCGTAATAATATTATTAGGTATCTACTTACTAATACTACTAGGAAAGGACAAACGCACAAACACAGAAATTATTACTCGATTATTTAATAAATTTAGAAAACAACAAAAAGACTCATCAAGGTTTTTATATTTACTTACCTACTGTTTTTTTGTGTTTTTTTTAGCTAAAAAGTAAAGTTATTTTCAAAGAAATAAGTGACAATCAGAATTGAAAAAGGGGCTGTGAGAGATTTGGAGAAGGTTTATAAATGAGTTAAAGAAGCCGTAGAGTATTGCGGCAAATGTCAACAGGTAAGGTCCATAAGTGATTCTAGAAATTTTGCAAGTGTAATCGAACGTGAGAAAAGGGGTCTAACTCTAACTCTAACCTAGACTAATCCTAATTCTTAATAGTAGGAAAATTTAAAGCATTTAAATTAACTGGGGTATTTTAAATATTTTTAAAATTTCTGATTTTGATGTTAAGTTTCTGTAAATAGAGCTTGATATTTCGGAAATTCGATCTACTACAGATACTTTAGGTCTGGGTCTGAAATTCAGACTCTGAATTACTTTTTGTAAATTTTTGTAAATTTTGAGGAATTTTAGTAAAGAACTTTTGGGATTTTGAAGAGATACAGTAGATTTTAAAGTTATTAATGACGGCATGGCCTTACCTATACTGTAATGCATATCATAAAAGCTTTAAAATTTTGATCAAAATATTAATAATTGGAAGCTTGGCTTTATCGGAGAATTTCGATTATGATTACTTAATTATGTAATGTAGGTACCCTTTTCTCATGATATCGATCGCAAATTATGAAAACTAAAATTGATTTTGAAATTTTGGTCATTTTGAAAGAATGGTTGAAGATAATGCCTTATACAATTTACGTTGGGATGCTCAGAGAACCTCACTTCTGGGAAGTGTATCAAATTTTTATCAAAATCAGACTTTTGTGGACACTTCGCTGGTGGCTGATGGTCAGATTTTTAAAGCTCACAAGCTCATACTCTCAGCAAGTTCGGCTCATTTGAAAAATATTTTGGAGGTAAGTATATTCGTAATCATATAAGTACTTAAATATTTCTATAAGTACCACACGAACGATTTATAAGACTTTTGTAAGATACTGGTACTAGTATTTAGATATAGATATGTATGACTAATTGTTAAAATATTTTTTTAGAGTGTTGAACATCAGCATGCTGTACTTTTCCTACCACCAAGCATCAAATCACTGGATTTGCACAATTTGCTGAGATTTATCTATGAAGGTGAAATCAAAATTAATCGGAGGGATTTGAAAAGTTTTCTCGAGTCAGCCAAATTACTCAGAATTAAGGGAATGGATTTTGATCTCGATGAGGTAAAAAAAATTCAATAATTACCGGAAATATCTATAACATCTGTTCTCATATTTAGGAGATTAGGATTAGCCCAATTCAAAATTTCAAATATTTTTTCGAAAACAAGTTAGAAAATGTCTCTAATGTCGTAAATTTTTAGCATATCTAATAGCATACTTATCTAATATTAGTCTTTTGGGCATACCGAGAGTTAAAATCTAAAAAAATTAGATTTTAGGTACATTTTACTGGTTTTTACGCCTCTTTACTCGTACAAGAAAATACTTCTACTCGTATCAGTATAGAGTAGGGTAGGTATATCTAATATTAGTTTATTTTGAAATTTTTGCCTAAATTTGGTTTTACCAAAATTGATTTTGTACGAATGAATAATATAGGAATTTTTGTAGAAAATTGTGCCAAATGAAATCTTTAAAAGCGGTTTTTGAAGTTTTGTATTTTTTTCTAGGAGTTGGATCCGAGTATAATTCTGTCACCATCAGTTCATAATACAGGTAGGCTACACCATTCAGGGTTAAATAAATCACCAAAAAGAGAAGGATCGATAATAATCGATGATGATGATGGTCATCGAGAGGATCCAGAAATGACATTGAAATCTTTAGAACGTGACCATCAAGAGAGAGAAAGGGATAGATTGGGGATTGATGAAGAATCTGAATCACCATTGGATCTTCATCAAAATCCACCTGAAACTCCACCACCACCACCAAGAGAAAGATCACATTCACATCCAACGGTTTATTTCGACTTGAAACACAATGCTACAATCACGAAAAGTAACCTGATAGGTTCTTCGAGGTCACCAACTGGGTCACTTGGTGGTATTTCCGAAACCAGAGAAAGGATTGAGTGTGACAAAGGTGAAGAATCTTCAGAGATGGTGATCGATGTCAACCCACAACCAGATATGGATGACAGTCTATCTTCGAAGGATACTCATCAAGGTATTTAACACTTTAAAATTTCAAAATTTTCAAAAATTAAACGATATTTCTCAAAAAGACTGATATTTTTTTCAGGAAATAATGGTGCTCAAGGTGCTGAAGATCGTCGTATGTCGATGACAATAAGCGAGTACAATCAAGGGGGCAAAGAAGAGGGTGAAGTGATTGATGACGATGATGATGATCAAAGTTTGTCCATTTCAATAGCTCCTGAAATTTCCTTGAGGGAAGTTGATCTTGGTGATAGACCTGGCCTTGGTGCTGAAGATCGTTTTCCACAATCTGGTAAACTTCCACATGGAATCCAAATCACTTCGGTGCTTCAACCTCATCTTCAACAACTTCAACAGCTTCGAGAAAACACAGGAAGTCATCAACATTCCGTTTTTGGTGGTGGTTCTTCCAGGATTATAGGTGGGATGCAGATAAGCGGTGGAAATAAACTGAAACCACATATTCCCAAAAGTCAGTCACAGATGCCGAGTGAAGGCATTCTTATGAGGTTTGTAAAAAAAATTATAAAATCAATTTATGATTTTGATCAAGCTTCAAATAATATTTTTATGTTATCAATTGATGTTTTTTTTTAAATTTTGTCAGAATGATGCGAGAACCATTGCAATCAGCATCATCGATGAGCATTTCAGCGACCAAGTCGATTTCATCAACGAATTCACAACATAGTTCTGTACCTTCTGCTGGATTCTTCGGCATCAGTGAATCGTAAGATTAATTCTATATACCATACATACCTAGGACCTAGGTAGTTACATTTGTTGATAAAAATTGTTATTTTTGTGTTTTTAGAGTTCACCCACCTACAAGTCACGGAGGTTCAGGTCATCATGGGTCCAATGAAATCAGGAAATTAAAACGATTTGTTCAATGTACCAATTGTTCAAAAGTTTTGAGCTCACTTTCAGCTTTGAAAAGACATATGGAAGGTATTAATCTAAATCTATATATCGTACTTTTTACACAGTTCTTTAAACTAACCATAAGCTGATTCTTTTTCTATACTCGTAGATGTCCATTGTGCAAGAATACAGGGTAAATGCATTATCTGTGGTCGTGTCTATTCTTCAAGAAATTCGCTTCTGACACATGTTTATTCAGCTCATAAAATGCATCATGGTTTGTTTAAAATACAAAAAAATCCTAAATTATAGAAACTTGATTATAAACATAAATATGACCACTTTTGACTAAAATTCATCGATATTTTGGTCGATCAAAGCCATAAAATCAAAAGTATCTTTGAAAAAATTCTCAAAATTTTGACAAAAAATGTATACTGTTCTAATCTTAAGTACCCTACTTGAAAAATCTTAGAACTTTTTTTAAAAAAAGGCTAATTTTTCTACTCGATTCAATCAAATGCCTGGATAATCTAATAGATAAAATTCTGAATGACTAATTTCCTGTTTTTTCTCTCTCTCTCTAGACTATAAACAAGTTGCTCGAATAATCAGAGAATCCGAGTTCGAAAAATTTGGCTCCATTTAAACAAAAAAGACGACTCTCTAAATTACCTACTACTACAGATACAATTCAATTATCAAAATATTTTACGATTATATTTACCTAACTTTATAAATACAATACAATCAATAGATACTAAAATAGTACCTAGATTATTTAGACTTTAGAATTTAGATAAGTACAGATAGCTTAGGTAGGTAGGTCTCATGCAGATAAGGGTCTTCCGTTTTACATTTTACAATTTACATTGAAATATATTTATATACATTTTATATACAAACTACTATACTAAATACTAGATTACTAAATTGTAAAAAAATAGATTAAATATTTAGGTCTAAAAATGGAAGGGATATGACAATTAATCATTGCTTAAATTACATACATAATAATTAATATTATTTTTAGTCTATATTTCCTATACTTAATGGTTCTAATTCTATACCTGTGTATATTTGGTGTATTTCCTCTACATTCCTTACAAAAGTAAATGTACAGATATTGATTATTTTTTTTGTTGTTGATAATTTTATATAAGTATTTCAATGTACTAGATAGAGGTAAGTAAGTATAGGTACTAGTACAAAAAAAAACTTATACAAATTGAACCAGAACCAGTCAAGAGAGTCAGTCCAAGTCTAAGTCCATATCCAAGTCCATCCAGAAAAAAAAATTACAAAAAAAAATATTATTGAACAGAAGTGCCTTTAGCTACTTTACTTATATAAATACAGTACTACAGATAGTACTAGTACTATACAACTATAGTTTAAATGGGTCATAGGTCGTGTATATCACTACCTTAATGGATGAAATAGGTCATAAGATTTGACCTTGTTTAATATTTTTTTGTAAAAAAATTATAAATATATAATACTATATACCCTTACTATAATATTTTGCATTTACAAGGAATCAGCAGGGAAATATCAAATAATCCCATATACATACATACATACATATTTATACTAAAAGTACAATTAAGAGCAATGAATTAGAATTAAGTATACTACTATACTACTATTATATATTACACAATTTATGTAAATTTTTTATTACTATTTAGTACTTACTGTACATATGTAAATATATATTTATTAAGATTACAAGTATGTAGATAATAGGCAGTAGGTTTGAGATTATTTATAAAATTGGACATTATAAATTACTGACTATTACATAGCATAGTTAGGTTAGGATACTTGTATTGTATTTAGGTTTATTTTTAATTTATTGACTTGTGTATAAATGTACTACTACTACTATTATTATAGGTATAATTATGTTAAAGTGTATATTTTTGTAAAAAAATTCTATAAAGTTTATATAAAAATGGGATAAACATAAATTTAAGCCTATCATTTTGCAGCTTTGAAATTCATATTTTGACTACTGATTTTGATTTATAAGTTTGATAATCTGTTCTTGTACTATTACGGATATATATGGTAGGATTTCTTGAAATTTTTTGTGAAAATTTAGATTTAAATGCAAATATATAGACAGAGTGAATATTTTGGAAATTTTGAGTATGACCGAGTGGAATTTGGCTAAAAATAAAAATATTTTGTCAAACTTTTAATAAATAGATATTTTGATACTGATATACGATGTACTACAAATTCCTTGATTTTAGAAACCTGGGTTTCAAAATGGTTTATAATATTAAAATTTTATTAAATATCAGAAAGGACAAGTCTGATAGTTACAATACAATTACATACATACATTGACAGTATAGACAATTTTACAAGTTTTTTGAATAGCAAAATATATATTAAGGTAGGAAATCACTTTAATTAGGTTTTAAAAATTTAGCAAATCATAGTAGGTATATTTTAATTTTAGAGGTATGAAATATACCTAAAGCTTAAAGGTATTTACTAGTTGATGATTAGATTTTGAAATAATTTAGATTTAGATTTTTATTTAGGTATCAATAGTTGGAGAGGATTACAGCAGAAGTGACTGTAAATATTCCAAGAATGGGGATTTCCATATGTCCAGCACGTCCAGCTGAAATTATAAATTAATTTCAAGTGTCATGGATGAGATGAGAGCAATAGGGCATAGACTTTTGAATTTTTATTGGAAATTTACCTGGAACAGGTGTTTCTCCACCTCCTTCTTCAGTCGTCTAGAAAAGTTTTGAAAAAAAAATTAGAAAATATTTATTGTGCGAGCGAAGCGAGCACCTACTACTATTCAACTTTGCTTTCACTTTGTCCGTTTGTCTGTCTGTTTGTCGTCTGTCCAGAGGATAACTCAAGAACTACTGGACCGATCTTAACCAAACTTGGCATGAAAGATCCCCATAGGATGGAGGTGTGCCAAAAAAAAATCAGGTGGCCCCACCCCTTGCGGTGCTGCGGACCCTTTAAGGGTCCGCCGGAACCGAAAAATTTTTTATTTGATAAAAATGTTCCTTTTGGTATAAAATGCAAAGATATCTGGTCCTTGGGACCGTGCGACCCCCCGGAACCGCACGATGGCCCCTGGAACCGCAAAATTTTTTATTTGATAAAAATAACATTTCATAGCTTTGCTCGCACAATTAATAATCAGCTT
>JAQIXA010000464.1:0-42803 GCA_034699045.1 Nanhermannia cf. coronata Gr-Ori-00579
TAATAGAGTATGCGGTAATAGGGGATGCGGTAATGTCGGATGCTGTAATAGAAATGCGGTAAAGACCGGCTCCCAAAATGGCTGTTTTTGAGCCCAGAGAGTATAAAGGTCTTCTATATCTCATTCAATAGAGCTAAAAAAATAGACATCTTGGAGTTGGTTTTCCGAAAAAATCAATACGAACATTGAGATATTTGAGGTCAAATGTCGTTATTTTTGAAATAAAATATTAAAAAAATAAATCAAAATCAGTGCTTTTCCTTTTACTTTTCAAGGGGTATTTGGATTTTTATGCAAAAATAAAATAAAGCTAAAATTCCAAATATCACTGCTGATTCTGAGTTTTAAAATAAAAAAATGCAGATGAAAAGAAAAGAAAAGAAAATTAAACCTCCAGTAATATTGTGGCAACTTTTTACGATATTTTTCAATATTTCGTTCATTAAAATATAATTTGGAATCTGAAAACAAAAAAAAATTATTTGATAAAAATGTGATATTTTTTTATTAAAATATTCATTCTATGAAGTGTTTGGTTACCACATGGAACGGTACCGCACCGTGCCACCAACAATTTTTTGTATAATCACCATATCTTAAGGAACATTTCTGGATATGGTTAAAGTTTACAACCGAAAAGTCTGACTTTTATTTCTAAAATAACAACCTTTGACCTCAAATATCCCAATATTATTAATTTTTGCACACTCTCAAACTTTTATTTTTAGCTCTATCGAATGAGATATATCTGTAGAAGACCTTTATACTCTCTAGGCCCAAAAACGGCCCTTTCGATCTTTTGCACATTTTAAATGGTTAAAGCTAGTCTCAATTAGTATCTGTATTTGCATTAATGAACAAATTTTGACTTCTCTGTTTTAGGATAGGTATCCCTTACTAATGAATATATATCAGTATATACCTACAGTATAATTATGACTGATTATTGAGATTCTAAATTGAAATTTTGATGAAATTTTTTTGAAATAAGTGGATGTTTACTTGCCTGTAAAATGCAACAAACTTGAGAGAGAATGGCTGTAAAAACACCTCGGCCATTTGCCTTATGGCCAGAAAATGTACTTTGGAGAATAAGAAATGGTCACTTGGTTAGTCTCGTTTATTTAGAACAGCAAAAGTCCATTGAACATTAACTTCTTTTAAAGTAAAAGTAAATCTATTTAAGACCCTAACAAGTTATATAGATTTGGCCCATTTATACTCATTTATACCAATCCCAACTATCTAACACCAACCACTATCGTCATTACCACCATCACCATTACTATCAGTATGATACTATGGTATTACCTATATGACCTCATACTTTTCTTACTTATCTTTTTATACTACTTTTGAGAATTGAGAATTTTTGCTTTAACCTCAAATTTTTAGCTTGTTTTCAAAAAAGCCAAGATTAGAAATTTAGGTACCATAAAGCTATAGGTAAATTCTATTTTCAAAATTAGAGAAAAAATACCAAAAAGAAAGAGATCTCAAATCTCGACTTACCTACTGATATATCAATAAAAAATTATCAAGTTTGGGAATTTCTAGACTAATTATAGGTTTTTGAAATTTTTAGAAAATTTCAGACTTTTTTGACTATTGGAAATGTATCTAACAAAATTTGGTCAAATTTTTTTTGAGTTCATTTAATGATGTGGTCCTTTGTCTATATATGTATTTAGTTCCAAAATAAAGACATTATTTAGACATTTTAGAATAGTACCTAGGTACATACATTTAAATGATCAAAATTACTTCGATAAAATGTAAAAATTTGCCATTTTGAGCTTCTAATCTTGGTTTTATACAATTATCTGTATTTTACTTTTAGTAAGTAAGGTATAGTATTATTTATATGATCAAAGCACATATTGCTGAGTAGAGTAAATTTTTTAGAACTTGAAATTATTATTACTTAAGTAAGTTGAACATGGTCTGTATATGTATGTGTGTATCTAGAGAATATTAGTATTGATATTATCATTAGCCTTTATTCTTTGCCCATCTTCTGATGTGCCTGAAGCACACACACACACATCTACTGAACTATCCTATCTATCTCCATAATACCAGGGCTCTTTATGGTCTTTTTAATGGGCTTATAGCTTAAAGGAAACTGTTAATTGGTTCATACCGAACAAATTCTGATAGATAACTACTACTATAAGATAGTACTAGTAGTATAGGTACTGTATTAGAAATTTACTTCAAACATTTTCTCCCTTATTGGGTAATAAATGAGTTCAAATTCAATTTGTTTCATAAAGCTCTCAAGTCTCAAGATTTTAACAAGTTTTTGATTCAACCACAAACAAATCAGCTTGAAAATATCCAATTGAAAATATTGAATTCAAATTACAAACTCAAAATTAAGTCATACCTTAAGGATTTAATCATAAAATATGAAAGTATCTTTATGAGCTTGATATACCTAATTTGAATTCAAAATCTAATTTGATCATTTAAGGCTCAAAAATTTGATTTTTGAGCAATTTCTGTAGAATAGAAGCCTCTAAATAAGCCTACTGACATTCTTCAAAATTTTTGTACTGGAAAATTTTTGTACTGGAGAATTTTGATAGATTTCAGAGAAATTTTTTTTAAATTTTGAACTTGATAAAATTTGATTTTTGAGCATTTTGTTGTACAAACTTTGTATAAAATTCTAGGACTAGTTTAAGTACATATAAATTATATGTACCTAACTGTAGAATAAATCATTTAAATCTTTAGTTAAGGATAAGCTTTTATCTCCCATCCCCATACATAAGTACCTATCAGTATACAAAATACAAGTACTAGTAGAGTATATAAGTAGGCAACACTTTTGAGTATTTTCTGATTTGATGAAGAGTTTAGCGAAACAAACGGCCTGCCCCCATTACCCTTAAAATGAACTTTCCAATGAAATAAGTGTACCTAAAATCGTAAAATCTAAAATAGAACTTGTATAATACTATGTATATAATATATGTATGTAATAGAGCTTTCACCACTCAATCTGTAGCTGGAAAACCTGAAGAAGTAAATGAAGAAACATAAGCCTTATAAATTGGACCAACTCACCTAAAGTAAGATTCATTGGAGAAAAACGGCAGTTTCCTAATCCTCATCTATCTAACTAGTACATTTACTAATATACAAAGTATCTGTACTACTATTACTTCATACATACATATACCTATCTACTAGAATTTACCTTTAAGAAACCTTATAATACCTACATTATATGTATTAAGTTAGAATAAGTAGTACATTTCACACAATTTCTCTCAACTAGTCATCACATATTTTATACCAGACTGCGAGACTCAATTTTTCATTTGTACAAATGCCACAAGATTTGAATAATCAGAACATTTGATCTACACTTAAATTGTCAAGATTTCAGGCAGAGTACCTTGAGTTGTTTTGAAACTTCAGATTTATCAATAGGATAGCTCATTTAAAAGGAATTTTAGAGATATATTTGGCTTTAAAATTCAGGTTAGAATACTCATATCTGTATAGCTTTGATAAAAATATTGATAACTTCTAAACTACCTAAATAGTCAGAGAATAAAAGAGAATAAAACTTTTGAAAAAGTGGTCAACTATTCCTATCTTGTTTGAATAAAATTTTTACAAATTACAAATTTTTAAAAAATTATAAATTGTAAAACCAAATTCTTAAAAAAGGACTCAATTTATCGCTCAAAAATTATAAAGATGGATTTTTCATTTTCTGGAAAGATACGAAGTCCGAAGTACACTACTTACATATTGAGTGATGGAGATCAATATTGTAATAAAATAGATAGGTACTGTTTTTTTTTAAAATTTTTTTAGACATTTTTGATATTGAACAATCGTCATCTGTTCAAAACCTTTCGTAGATTCGAATATCTCTTTTTACTACATACTGATATTTCTATTCAACTGAAAGATTTTGATCTAATTTCTAGCAGTACATATATAGGTAGTAGGTAGGGTATAAAAAGTAGAAAAGTAAAAGTCAAGTCAAGATAAATGTTATCTAACACCTACAGTAGTAGTAATTT
Organism: Nanhermannia cf. coronata Gr-Ori-00579; assembly: GCA_034699045.1. Lineage (NCBI taxonomy): Eukaryota > Metazoa > Arthropoda > Arachnida > Sarcoptiformes > Nanhermanniidae > Nanhermannia > Nanhermannia cf. coronata Gr-Ori-00579. The sequence goes on from JAQIXA010000464.1 coordinate 4,050, forward strand.
ACTCTGATAAAATATCGAGTCTGAAAAGAAAAGCTCTTAATTACACTTTACATATATCTAGTACTCGTACAGTACCTTACTATTAGAAAATTACTTCAAAAACTTTGAGACCCTTTCATTAGCTACTTTATTCTATTCTATTCTACAGTCTATAGTATAGTACCTAAGTACTAGACGCTAGACTTATAGAGGTAATTTGCAATGTGTAATTTCAAAATTCAATTTCAATTCCAATTCGATGAACACGAAAAGTAAAATAACTTTTCCCCTACTAATTCTAATAGGAAAATAAACAAACTTATCAGATCAGGCATAGACAGACCTATTAGCTAATCATACAGATCTTTTACTTACTTACTTCAAATTCTCTAAAATCAGAATTATTCCTAACCCAATACTTGTATAGGAATGGTATACTTTTCTAAAATGAAAATTTCAGTTTGAAATTCAAAATACAAAAGTTGTGTTTATGCAAGAAGTACTCTACCTAATTTTGTATTAACTTGAAACTTGGAATGAAGCTATTTCACTGTATTTGACTACTAGAAGAATCACTTAAACTGAGCTAAATTACAAAGTATCTTAAGTAAAAATTTTCAAAATTTTGGCTTATTTTTCATTATCTAATTAGAACATCCTATAGTCTATATAGTAATGCTACACCTACACTGTATTACAAAATTACTTTTTATTTAATAAATTGGGAATTTTTGCAGTCTTTAATCTAGCTAACTTATTTACCTGGCCTAGGTACAAACTAATATTAATTGAAAATTACAAAATTTTGACCAAAATCCTTCTATGTACAAGTTCTAAGGTAATAAAAACTGGTCAAGTACCATAAATAAAAAAATTTGAATCTTCTATACTAAATAATGACCTTTATTTGACACATTTTTGCAGATATTTTGCACTTGCCTAGACATTTGAAATTATTTTTAAATTTTTAAATTATAAATTTTAGAAGCACATTGTTATTAAAGATCATAATTTGTCATTCAAATATTACAAAGATTGGGTTTTTTGTAACAGAACAAAAGATTTTGATATTTTTCAGACAATATTTAGCATTTTTGTCAAAACTTTTTTTGATATTTTTAACTAAAAAATCCAGTCTCTAGAAAGCTATTAAACTCTGTATTCTGTATAATATGTATGTATGAATCCCCTTGAGAATAAATATAATATCAATTCTCATCCTAATGCCCAAAAGTACATACCTAGTAGGTACATTTTAGGCTAATAAATGTAATAAATGTATACCACAAATATCATAAAGTACCTATATAGATATCTACTAGTAGTTACATTAGTGACCTCACAAAAACAACTTGAAACTACCCTGCATTTAATTAATCTAATCTTAAAATGTTCAGCTCACATTTGCACTATCTCTAATGCCTTCTATCTACTACCTAAAAGTATTTACATTAGTACAATTTACAATTAGATTAATTTATCAAGTAAGTAAGTAAAGATAAAGACAACAAAATAGACAAAAACAGATTTACTTGCCCATTTCTATATATCTTGCAGATTCTAAATAGATTTACTAATGTTTTAGGATTTATACCAGAGCTGTAGAAAAGGGGTCTTTTGTAAGTATTCAGTAAAATCTCAGTATTTTAAAATTTCCTTTAGCTATGTCTGATTAGAGTATCTCAAATAATTTTGAAATCAAATCATAGATTTCGATTTATAGTCATATGGAATGGATAAAAACAAGGATTTCAAAATCAAAATGCAAATTGAGATATGAATAACAAACACTATGAAGGATTTCAAAATTTCCCAGCAGGATTTTTAGTCATTTTTGAGAAAATTTCAAATTTTAAACAATATTTTGTATCTACTAATAGATGAGTAAGAGTTTTTTAGGATCTCGTTTAAAGAATTGTGATCTCGTGTTTCGAATACTCCATCTACTTATTTAGAGATTTGCAAAAATCTTTAAGTAAATTGCATTTACTAGTACATTACCACATAGGTATATGGATATTTGCACAATTTCTACAGGATAGTATATCGTATTCTTTAAGCCAAGTCTTTACAAATACTATCCTGTGTGTGTCTTTATATAGTCATTCGAAACCCGAAACTTCCGTTTAAACCTGGGTTTAAATCTCTTATTTCTTTACTAATGCTATCCTCATATATGTACAAGTAACAAGAACTTGAGATTAGTTGGCTTGAAAAAGATATATTAGATATTTCTTCTACTTCAAATACACGCCCAGATTCGCTAACTTAAGTACCTACAGTATGTAGTATGTAGTAGTACAGTATATTATCTATAAAGTCAAGTCTCCAATTAATTTTTTTATTTTTTATCCAACACCAATCAACTCAAGTTCCTCAATTATTCTGAGATGGTCGAGTCGAGAGACACTTTAGAGCCAGAGCCTCTCATTAATTGACTTTGACTTTGACATGGATAAGTTCATTTTCTTAACTTGATCAACTCATTAGTAATTTGAAGAAAAATCTTGAGATTTTTTTATTTCAACTCCTACTACTAGTATTGTAAATTGTATTAAAATAGAACTATCTATGTAGGTACATTCCTCATATACGAGTATAGTCTATTCGTAATTCAGCTCTTTTCATAAGAAATCAAATTTCAGTTTCAATTTTGTATACTAACCGAAATTTACTTGTAAAATTAAGGCCAAAATCTGGGTTATAGAAGCTGAACATTACATTCACGTTCAACTTTAATAGTGGTATTCATATCTCATTTATTTCAATTTAAAATCCTAGTTTTCGTCTGATTACTGATTACGCAAATTAAGAAATCTAAGGTTTCGAAACTGAAATTTTAGATAGCAAAAATGCAATTTGACCAACACCAAAAAAACTAAAAAAAAATATTGTAAAAATTATCCAAAATTTCTAACTCAAAGCCCAAATTATAAACTACTTAGAATTTAATTACCTAACTACTTCTTTCTTTATTAATTATTAATTGCGTTGACAAACAGACAGACAGACAAACAGACAGACATAAATAGCAAGTGCAAGCAAATTTGAATAAAGTGCTAGCTTCACTCGTGCTAGCTTCAATTACAAAATCGAGTTTTTCCAAAATATAGCCCATCATTTATCTATCTCTAGATTTAGATAAATATTTCTTAATTCTCTAACAACTTTTCCAACTTTACTACTTCTTTAATCCTACAAATAAGCAAGAATTTACTCCTCTCCTGGCTGTACTTACCGCATGAGAAAACTCTCATTTCATTAAATACTTGCTTATGTAGCCTCTAAAGTTGAAGCAAAAAAAACTTTAGTTTTTCTTCCAACTAGTGTAGGTACTATAGTCATAGTACTTTCTCAGATATAATTTAGCCTGGACTTGTCTTTGAGAGTTTAAGTAATCCCTGTGCTGGAAAAAACGGCGGTAGTAAATAATTTCCTATCTCCTGGAGCCAGCAGGTCAAACTGAAGCTTAACTTTAAGCTTATTTTGCTTTTTTTACACATTTTACTATACATTATACTTATATTACTAGAACTGATAGTATAAGCGTAATGAACAAGTACCTTACTAGTAAGTAGATACAAGAGAAATTAAAGAACCTGCCCAAAAACTTTGCAAAAAACATTCTTCAATACTTTATAGAATTTTTTGGTACGTAACTACCCATCTACTTATTGGTACATAGAAAATTCCCACTAGCTCTGAATTAAGTTTAATTCATAAGGGAAATTGAACCATATTCATATCAGTATTCTATATTTAGAGCTTAAAAACCTGGAGGCTATAAAAAACCGATTTTAGCTCTTGCACATGGCCAAATATGTATCTATTTAAAGGGCAATTCTCTCAAAATATCAAAATTTTGGAAAGAAAATTTAGAGTAGGTAATAGATAGGCAAGTACCTAAATCGAAAAGTTCCAATTCAGATTACAGATTAGTCCAGTTTACAAATTTTAAAGCTTCAAAATTTGTAAAACTTTTTTTGTATCTTTTACATCAAAAAGCTTAACTTGGAATTTGAGACAAGATATTTCAATAGAAATATGATAATCATACCTATAAAAAATTATTGCAAAAAGGTTATAAAGAGCTGTAGACTTGGCTTTTGGCTTTTGGAGCTTTTTTGCATAATGTAATAGGTAAATTAAAACTCTTGTAGGTATTATTAGTCCACTTTTAATGACTTTTATAGCCTGCATAACTTCTCATATAAGCACTGCTCTGGTAGTACTGATATAATTTCAATGTTCTCAAAACTCATTTGAATTTCCTATCTATGCTATCTACTATACAACTACAAGTACAAGTTAAGTATGACCAGTCAGTAGAAAATTAGACATCTGAATTTTTAAATTTTAACTTTATAGTTCTATATTTAGGAGGAAACCATCGTAAAGCTTAGCTTGACGTACGTCTTGATTCAAAATTACACAAAAACACAGTATAGCAAATTCAGTATGATAAATACTAAATACTTTTCTTCTTTGTTATTAACTTTTCTCAGAAATTCTATAAAATTTAAAGCGAAATTTGAGCTTGAGAAATCAAAACTAGCCAAGTGAACCCTACTATTTAAGCAATACAAAATAATACCTAAATGCACCAGCCACATATTCTATTTAAATCTAGATATTATATAGATACAAATATACATGATACCTATAACTATATATCTTACATACATATATACAGATACATACTAAATACTATAGCTGTTAATTGGATCTGACTAGTAAGGCTCTTAAATACTTTGTACCTACTGATATTTATTAAATACAATTGAAATCCTCTATAAAGTACCAAAACCATAATAATATTCAAAAAAACCTCTATTACAAATTACAATATGAAGAAATCTGGCTGTACTACGAAGTATATTCCATCCATTTCGAGGATATTTTAGCTCGTATTTTATGTTTATGATTGCGATTACACTACACGAGTATACAATTCAAGAAATGTAATTAAATGAGAACAATCCTATAGTAAAAATCAATATGTATAACTATCTAGTTGGGAAAACTCACTATTTAGTACCTACCTACTATGTATAATATAATTTTCAATAAGTATTTATAATTTCAACTTTGTGTTGTCCTCATAAGGTGAATAGTAAGTACTAATACTAGTACCAGTATAATGACATGAGAAAACTCGAAACTTTTTAATCTATAATTATCATGGGGAAAGTGGCTGCCAAAATCCACAAAGTATTAGCACTAATAGTAAATACAGAAATCAAGTATATTTTACTATTAAAATAAACTTTGTTCAAAATATACTACAGAATGTGAATATGGTTTTTGGGATTATTTTTTTTGGTTATTTTTTTGGAGAAAGTTCAAAAGAAAGCATTTTTTATTTTTCTTGTTAGACTCACCCAGAGAACCTAGAGTATATAGACTCAAGAGACTGTGGAAATGTTTTATTACACCCGAAAAGAACCCATTTTATTTCATTTCTTACGATTTTTTCTATTTAAGAATATACTAGTCTAGCAGTCTAGTATGTATATGTATCAGTATATATGAGATTTTTTGTAAGATGTAGATGAAAATGAAATGGCAAAAATGGGGCAGATAATGTTGCAATCGAAAGACCACACAGAGGGTAATCAACTATCTCAATATCATTCCTCTGTCTTTGACACCCATTACATACCAGGAGATTCAGATCTGTATACAAATCTTGTCTCTGTCTGATAAGTAGAATAGAATACCCAAGACCACTATAGCCAATACAAAAATGTCAAAAAAGTTCACAAAAGCCAAAAAAAGTCAAGTTAAGAACACTATGCTCAATAAAAATAGGAAATATGTCAAAAAAGTTCAAAATTTTGACCAAAAAATGTTAAATTTTGTAAATTAAGAACACTATGGTCAATAAAAATAGGAAATATGTCAAAAAAGTTCAAAATTTTGACCAAAAAATGTCAAATTTTGTAAATTAAGAACACTATGGTCTATACAAATGTCAAAAAATTTACAAATTTGGCCAAAAAAAGTCAAATTTTGCAAATTAAGAGCACTATGGTCTATATAAATGTCAAAAAATTTACAAATTTGACCAAAAAAAGTCAAATTTTGTAAATTAAGAGCACTATGGTCAATACAAATATGTCAAAAAAGTTCACAAATTTGACCGAAAAAAGCCAAATTTTGTAAATTAAGTCAATACAAATATGAAATATGTCAAAAGAGTTAACTTTGACCAAAAAAAAAGTTCACAAATTTTGCCAAAAGTCAAATTTTTAAATTTTTTTAGAAGGAAGTCATGCAAAAGATAGGAGTGCGAACTTTTCTCTAATTATTTATTAAGATATTGTGATTGCTCGTCCTATTAAAAATAAAATTTTTGAGTTCTAAATGAGAATTCTAAAATTCTTATTAGATTTTTTCTTATTTTAAGCAAGTGTCAGAATACTTGTAAAATACCCTATCAAAATCTAAGAATACTTTTTTGATTCTTTATCTATCTAGAGAGATGAGAATCCATTTCATTTCTTCTTTGAGGAGAAAAAAAAACTATCATCAAATAATACATTTTTCTTTCCAGTAGTTCCAGTAGGTCTCAAGATTCGAATTCGATCTTCATTTTTATGATTACATGGAAAAAAATAGATTCAATCTCATAACATAGGTACATTACATATTTCAAATTTCAATTTGAAAATTATACTTATTACTTTACTAACATATAGTATAGTATCATACCATTGTATACAAAAGTAATGTACTACCACTACTGGCACTATATACCCCCTTTGGAGACATTTGGTCATAAATTTAGAATTTAATTTAAAATAATTTTATCTCCATTTTTATGAGGATATGTTGAGCCAACAAAAAAAATAATATTTTTAATCCTTATTTAGCATACTTGGGTTGGTTGGTAATAATAATACGTGGAAGAAACTCAATTCCCTAAATGGGGAAAAGGCTAAAATTACATGGAAAAAACTTTTGTTTTTTTTTTGTAATTTTTCCCTGTTGTTTACTCTATTCTTTATGGTATCTTCTATTTATATTTATATTCATTTAGGTGGTATAAGTATAAGTAAAAAAGGCTAAAAAAAAGTAAGTAAAAAAAGATTATTTTTTGTTTATTATCGACCCTACTTTCATCCAATGTCTGTCAAGAAAGAAGTTTCAAGCTCAATTAACTGGAAAGTTCAAAAGACCAAAAAGGGTTCAAATTCATCGAAAGGATTAATTTTGATCAAATCAAATCACTTCATATAACTAACTACCTATAAGCAATAATCCAGAAACTCATCAAAATCCTAAAATGTCAAAAGTTGAGCATTTTCAATAGAAAAAAGCGTAAATTTCCCATTCTTTGTATGTGATTTGTATCATTATTCCAGATTTTGTACAGGTTTTCAATTTTAAGCTCAAAAATTTTCACAGATTCCAAGTTTCATTAGAAATTTGAACAAGACCAGATTTCAAAATCTTGTCAAATATTTTTTTGAATTTTAGTCAAAAATTGGATTTCCTGTTTTACCTTTTTTATAAATTATGATCATTTCCCAGTTTGTTTACAAATTTGGATTTATAATTTGAATACTTTTATTAGCAGGTACATTCTACAAGACTAAAGGAGTATTATACATAAGATCCTTTAAATTTCTCGATTTGTAGATTTAGGATTAGGAGATTATTTTTTCAGAAAATAAGTACCTACCCTATCTATATATTTAACTATAGATAGGGTACCTTTAATTAAAGTAAATTTCCAATGTACTATACCTAGTACTCATGTTAATTTCACTACAATAAAAGGAATTTAGTCTAAAATTAATAAAACTTAAATTATAGCTTTGAAACTGTACACTTCTGTTTGTAAAATCTCATAAGCAAATTTGAGAATTATCTCATAAAAACAAATTGATCCAGTAGTAGAGTTCAAAGGGAGAAAGCTCAATCAAAATCAAATCAAATACACTTTTCATTTATGTAGCTAAAATAGGTAGTACTTGGGATACTTACAGTATTTGCTGTATCTAGGCCAAAACAAACTTCTCAAAATCAAAAATAAACAAATACATAAACTACTTTAAGCATACACTCATTCTCAATATCTGTCTAAGCCAATTAGTTTTATTTACCTACAACTTTTTCAAAAGCACCTAAAAATATATACATATATATTTAGATATCTATATGGTAGGTACATTTATACTTTGATCTAATTCAAGTATTTATAGTTAGTTAAACTTTAACAAACTCAAATAATCCATATTTTTTATTTCTTTCACGAACTCTCGAATAATCAAACCAGCATATGAAAATCCAACTCAACGATTTCATTCTACATTTTCGAATTTTCGAACCCATTCGATTCGAACCGATTGAGATTTACGATCCTTTCAAATTTCAAAACCCCTATAACTTAACCCTCAAAAAAATATAGAAATTCAAACTTTCTTTTCTATTTCTACATAGGATAGGTACCTTCAAAGTTCAATTCTTCAAACAAAAAGAAATTTCTCAATTCTCAATCTACTATTGTATTCTAAAGTCACTATACCCAAACTCGAAAAGCTTTATATCAAATGTCAAAATTTCAAATTCTACGATTATTAAAGTGGGTAAAATTCGTTTTTTGGACAAAATATTATCAATTTTGCATTAAGAAATCTTCAAAAATTAGATAAATAACTACGTATATGCACTCCTAGTTGTAACAATCTGTTGATATTTATTGAAATATCTGATATATCAAGCTCTAATCTGTATGCAGATATCAATAATCTGTAGTACCTAAATGCTAATTTTAGCATATTTTTGGCTTACCTTTTTATGAAAATTTCAAAAAAGATGACCTATAAATCTGCCTAAACTTGATTTTTTGGCTTAATTTTGCCTTTAAATTGGGAATCTAGTACTAATCGTAAGTCTTAATTTTTGGCACTTTTGGATTCACCAAATGATTTGAAATTGTCTGAAACCGAGAAATAATTTCTGAATTTTTCCAGCTGCCATATAATATAGTAGGGTACCTACCAAGTATCTTGCTTAAGTACTCCGTTATGTGACAAAATCCAAGATATCTGATGAAATAAATGAAGTATTTCTCAATTTATCTCTAAAAATTCGAGATTTTCAAATATTTTGAAATTAATTTTATGAACTTGGACATTTTCAAAATAAACCAAATGACCGACAAGTTAATCGAGACTCTGTTTGAAAAGTAAAAGTAAAGTAAGTGTCGGCCAAAAAACAAAATTGGAACCTTTCTTTTCCTCAAACATTTTACATATATATTACTTTACCTACTCTTATCGAATCTTCAAACTACAGATTATATAGTATATTCAAGAACCTTATTTTCCCCATAAATATAAGTACCTAGACACATATACCTACATACTAAATAGTGCCTATCTTATATGCATAGTATAACCGAAGTAAATACAAAGAATCATGAATCACTAAATCTCTTTCAAGAGACGCCGGGCAATAACTCATTTTCTTCTCAAAAAACCCAAAAATATATTCACAAATAGGCAAAACTAGTCAGAAGAGAAAAAAAGTACAATTTTCTCCTGCTTTCTCCTCTGGAATATAATAATATAATATATGCATTGGGTAATAACTAGAGAAAGTGAAGGCGGAAAAAGTTCACTGGTCTAGCCTACATAGAGACTTGGGCCTAGTCTTTAGGCCTTAAATACTCTATGCATGAGTTATTTTTTTCTATTTTTTTTTGAGCAAAAAAAATATAAAATATAGGCAAAATGTGTTCCCCATTCTTATTCTTATCAAGAAATCCTTAGGACTATTAGACCTTTGTCTCTCTTATATTACAAAATCATAAATATAAAATAATATTCATACAACGACTGACATTCAGCTACTAGATACTGTGTTAAATTGCATAATATTTTCAAGTTTTAGCTCAAATTTCGATTCAGAATTACTTCAGAATTTCAAAGAAAAAAAATCTCAAAAATGTACATTAGTAACATGAGATTTTTTGAAATTCGGGTATCTATAAAATTGTGATTGTGGCTGATATATAGAGGTTTGAAATTACATAGATTAGATCATTAATCTGCCTAAACTTAATTTTGCCTTAATTTTGCCTTTGAATTTTGAATTTTGAAGTACCAAGTCTTAATTTTTGACACTTTTGTATTGACCAAATGACTTGATTTTGCCTGTAACCAACAAATAATTTCTGAATTTTTCCAGCTGCTATATAATATAGTACCTACCTAGTATCCTACACACAAGTAGTATGTACTAGTGTATTGAATATGGGTACAAGAGCTTTTATTAACTCTTAAATAAACTAGGCAAAAAACTTATTATCCCCTTCTCCTTGCAATTCTTTAATCCTCGTCTAAAATAGAAATAAATATTCTGAAAATAAAAAATTTACTATTTTCCTATTACTATTACTTACAAACTCGAACACTAATCGATGAATAAAGCTTGCGAAAGATATTACTCATGTTCTCGAATTACATACTAGTACATATAAGTAACTACTAGTAGTAGTAGTCATAAATATAGTTATTTTTACAATCTAGTAGCAAGTATTTCATATTTCATATTTCATGCATATCTAAATAGTAAATAAGTGTATGAGTAGTTTTCTATTTCCTAATTTCCCTTCTACTTAGAAACAAGTACTAGGTAGAGTACTATTATTTTACTATTTTACAAGTATTTGTAGGGTACTTTGAATTTTGTGAAAATAGTCATAAATCAATGGATACATGAGTAAAATAGGCAAATAACTACTAGCCATAGTATATCGGTAGTACTAGTATGAAGAAAAAAACATTATGCAAAAACAAATAGCTCTCCAGAGCTCTCATAACTGAGGCAATTAGATGGGAAAATATCATAGAAATCACTTGTTCGCATGATACTTGCATAAGAAATAGAATTCTTTTCTTAGTAATAGTAGGGTACTTAATATATACACATTGGGTTCTTTATTAGCCGTCTTAAATACCGCTAGTAATACGTACAAAATACCTCGTATCTTAAGTATAGTAGGTAATTGTAAAATATGAAATAAAATATGAAAATTTTTCAAAAACACGATCCCCCACTGGGCTACATATTAGCGAACATGGTTAATTTCAATTTCATTTCCTTTTTTTAAATTGGTTTTTACAACTATCGTAGAAGTAGGTACCTACTTACATAAACATACTCATAATCCTTAGGTAAGGTGAAGATCCGCAATACATATCTAAGGTACATATTATATTTTTCAAATTTTAGCGATATAAATGAATGGACGAGTTCTTGATCTCAATTTACAATTAACCATTTATACAATAAGTACCTAGTAATAACTATGTGCATATAAAATTGAAAAAAGTAGGGTAGTATCAATACTGATTACCCGTTTTTACGGTAAAAATCTAAACTAAAATTACGGTAAAATTTCCGTCTGTTGTCAAAGAACCTACAGACAAAAGGCCTACAGTCATCAAACCTACAAAAAGACAAAGGGCCTACAAGACCAATATTCTACAGACAAAAGCCTATAAGCACATTTGACTCATAGGACAAATATACAACAGACAAATGGCCTACATATTTCAGATTTCCTATTCTAAGATTTATTGGAAAATATTTCAAAAATTAAATCCTATATTCGTATATATTTCGGATTTATGACCTACAATTTGGGCAGTTAGATGTATTGTCTGTAGGTGTTTAGCCTGTAGGCCATTTGTCTCTGAATTGTATTTTGCCTTTTTATGTTTCTAATTTAATTTCAGAATCAAAGTCGTCTCAAATTCTTCAAAAACAGTAAAATTTCCTACCAAACCGACTATAATTAGCCCAAAATATAAATTTTGGATTATATTTCACAATTTTATTAATACAGATATACCTATTCTATATGCTTTTGACAAAAAAAAAACTTGAACTCTTGGCTTGAATCCACAAAATCTTCTAAAGACCAGTCGATAAAATCATATTTGGTCATATTTTTTAAAAGTTTTTCTTGATTAGTTTGAGATTTGTAAATTTTATAGCTTTTTGTGTTTTGAAAACTGTGAATTCTCAAAAGGATCTTTTAATATTCAGAATCCAGGGTACTTTAGTACTAGGTATTTTAAACTTTCTACAAATTTCGCTCCTTATTTCTACCATATTTTAAATCATGAGCCCATAGAGAGTATCTTTTATTAACTCTGAAACTCTACCCAGAATCTAGTGACAAATTAAAGCAATAAGAAAAGTTGTAAACTTATTTTATCTTCTAGAGAAATTAAATTTAAACTTTAGGAAATATCATACTGATACCATAAAAAATCTAAAAAAAAGCAAAAAATTCATTGATAAAAATCCAAGTTAACATATGTACTCGTACATGTCAATGAACTTGGCACTCGATAATAATTTTTTGGGTATAAAATGCACTACTGTGTATAGGTATGTATACTATATGAATAGTGTAAAAAAAATCTCAATATCAATGCACATTTCCATATACTGATGCATTGGGTCTCGAGACAAAAAATCGGTTAGAAAAAAAAAGTTATTTTTACCCTCGGTTTCTGTGTCAGTTGGACACAATCTCCATTTGTAAAGTCAAAAATGGTTAGGTAGAACTCGATACATGTAGTATGTGTACTGTGTAGTAGGTACTATGTGTATATTTGTACATAAAAATACATATGTAAAGATAAGGATTGGGCGCTTGAAATTATTTTATTTATCTTTGGCCCAGACGCTAAAAACTTCCAGATATACATTAGTGTAGGTAGACTTTCTCGCAAAAATTGCGTTCTCTCTATACTTATATGGTCCAAGCAATATACTATACTAGTAGTACGAGTACTAATATAAACGCATATATTGACAAGAAATGTTTCATTTTTGTGAGTAAAATTTAAAGTATGGATAAATCACAAATTACTATTTTAATAAGGGTAAAAACATGCCAACATGAGAATTTTAAGATAATTATTTTAAAAAATAATAAAAGTAAGTAAAGCGTCAGTTTTCATAATGACAGATTTTATAGTAAAAATTTTTGGAATAGGTACAGCTGGAGTTGAAATTGGAATTTAGAATCTCCTTCTAAATTGAGTAAAGGAGTTTTTGAGATTTTTATAACTTTTTTAAAAAAACTTTTATCGAATAACTTATTTTTATATATCGATACTTTAAATCTTGATACTCCAAAAAAAATCCAAATATTTTGGTTCTTTTGAAGAGAAATAAGCAAAAATTGAATTAGGATGTATTAGTAGGGCAAGGACTTGAAAAATCAGACCGGAAGTGTTTTTGTTTCTTCAAAAATTTCTCCAAAATAGCTTCAAATATCTGTATTTGAGGAAAAATCAAGTCAAAATCATATAGGGTAGGGTACTCTAAAGTAGATTAAATTAAATCAAACCTACAGATAACCTACTCCGTATCGAGTAGGTATCGATTGAACTTTCTCTTAAATGGGATATTTCCTCGATGTAGACTTTGCTTTCAAAAGAATGGTTTTTAAGATATAGTATTAGTTATTAGTAAGCTAATTCTGAGTTTTATCATAAAAACTGAGAAATTTGCAATCTGCAATATTACTAAGGTCAAGATAACCTTTCTCGTCCCCCATATCCTGTACTTCGGTATACAATTTTAGCAACCTGAGTTTGCGGGAAATGCCAAATAGGATTCAGAGTAAGTATAAAGTATTAAAAATTTTGTGTGTAGAATTTGGCCTGCGCTTTCTCATTCGGGCCAAAAACCAAACCCGTTCCATCTCCAACCCGATTTCGTCCGAGTCCGAGGACAGCAAGTCTGCCAGCAAAAAAATCCTCGATATTTTACTTTTTGCATTCACTTTCCCCAGCCTGCCCCAAATACATATGGACTCTTAAGGCTCTCTCAAAATACTCAAAAAACATCCCACAAAATCCTCAGAGTCCCCAAGATTTTCAACTAATTTCATCAAAAAAAAAATACACTACACCTATATATGAATACCGACTCACCGAAGAATCTAAAAATAACCGATATACCGAAAAAATTATAAAGAAAATTGCCATACATTGCCCTATCTCAAAGAAAACTTGTACTTGTGCCACCCAACCCAAAATATTATATATTTAAACATGTGATTTAATCCAAGAGATTGAATTTCACCTAAAAACTAAGCTGCCTATACCTATACATAGCGTATATACCTATACATAGCGTATATCCCTATCTCAAACTAAAAGCACCTACCATTTGACATTTCTCGAGAAAAAACATCAAAACAACAATAAACTCTGAAATCCTACAGAAATCCTTATAATTGTGCTCAAACTCTAACATATTAGTATTTATAGTATATATACTAGTACTTTATCTGAGGATTTTGTGACCTTCGTTTTTCAATTTCAATAATAATTTATCTAAATATCTGCAGTCTGCAGTACCTACACAAACTCAAGTATCACAAATTTACACCAGAATCTTACAAAAGTGCTATTTTTTTGGTGCAAAACTTAAACTTTATTTAGGTGATCGAATCCAAGAATCCAATCAGAAGCAGAACTACTACTACTAGTATAAGAAAACTTCTCTATAAATGTAAGTACATAGTAGAGGTAAAGGATTTGGGGGGAAATGGGAAAAAATTGAATCAAGTACTCCAGGATGTACTATACTGTAAGGATAAGAAAAATCAAAAAGCTAAAGTGATTTCAGAAGGGGAAATAACTTTAGAAAAACTTGGAAAAACAAAAAAAAATCATCGAAATTCGAAGCCTGGGAAGTTAAATAGAATTAAAAAAAGTTTTTCTAATCCTATAAACCTTATCCTATAGATATGGCCTACTCCTACTGGTATAAACTTAGGTATAAACTATATAAGTAATATAAGTATTTCTCCATATGTGAGTAAATAGAGCAAAAAGCTTGCCATTTATAAATCTAGTATAATTCTGCATTTCTAGTAAAATGCAGAACCTACTCAAAAACGACCTTCCCCCATTTAGATTATGGAACTTGAGATTCCTATATAAAAGGGCATTTACTAATCTAGACTTTTCAAAGATACTTTTGCCATATTTTATCAAAATTTTGGAAATTTTGACTTACACATAAGTTATATTTAGTATCTTTGAGCAAAATTTTGAGACTGAAGTATTAAATCATAGATTAATATTGGTCTAAAGGTATGAAATTTGAGGTTAGATAAGGCATATGCATAGGGATATGCCCCATTTTCTTATGCTCAACCACATTTTATGGATACCTGTCTCAAACAGACTAATTTAATTCACCTTTACACATACTCATACTTATCTAGCTGGATGCCTGGTGAGTTTTAATATCCTTATAGAATTTGAATTTTGAATGAAAAAAAAATTGCAAAGTAAGGTATTTTTGACGGCATATTCAACTTATCTTATGTGTGTAGATACATTCTAGGCTAGGTAGTATTTTATTACAAAAGTATTAGACCTTGGAGCAAAACTCATATTAAATAGCTTTCTCATAAAAATGTATAAATATCAGTATCAGTAGAGGATTCTGAGCTAACAATAACCATTCTACAAAGCCCTACGACCATCCTCATACTCTTTATAATACAATTTTTATACTTTTTTCAAACTCATACTTTTATCTATCTTCTGATATCAGTACCATAGTACTAGTAGTAGTAGTACAATAGGTAGTATATGTGGATTAAATTTGAGCCGCCCCAAGAAATGAAATTCTTATCCACTCTCTAGATCTTTGCTCTAATATATCTAAGTACAAGTATAATAATTTAATAACCAAAAAAAAAGGAGTTTCCCCATATATCCCATGCATATCAAGTACACAAATCTAGGCCTAGGTACTCATTTTTTTCAAAAGTAAAAGGATACTCTATAACAAGCAAAAAAATCAATTTTTAGTCAAATTTTCCAATTTTTGACAAAAATTTTGGAATTTTTTTTACGATTCATAAAGTCAAATATCTTAAAATTCAAATTTTCAAAATTTTGAAAGTTTTTTATATCTACTGATAGGATAATTTAGAATCTATAGGATTTTGAGATTTTCACAATAAGAGATGTAATTAGTGATGGAAAAGGCCTAATTATTTTAATGAAAGGTCACTTTACTTGCCTTATAAAATCTAGCTATATCCCTCCTACATTCCAGCACAACAAAAATATATTTCTCCAAACTCCAAGCTCTTAAAGATATTAAAAAAGATACATATCTTGAACTCTTTCCACTATGTATCTTGTAAAGTAAAGAAAGTCCAAGTCGTAAGTACATATGACCTATTTTACACGAAAACTGGTAGTACAGATACTGGTATAAGTAATAGTATCTTACTCACTACTGATAGTATAATATACGAGTAGTACTTATGTAGTAATATGTAGGTACTCAAAATAAATGGAAAAATCCATTTAAATATGATGTAACTACGAGTAGAAGACAAGTTTTTAAAACTAACATTTCAAAAATTGACATGACGTCAAATCCTCATACTTTCCTACTAAAGTATCCCTATATAAGTATAGGAAAGGAAAAGTGTCATTTTACCCAATCCATATTATAAATTTAAAACCTTCAAAAGTACCCTACTATATACTGCTACATAAATACAGGACACTTTGAAGAGTTGATTAAAATCGACAGAAATAATTCAAACAATTCATAATTTAGAATTTAAATAAAACAACAAAATTATCACAAGTTGGAAAAGGGGGTCATTTTTAGCATTTTGAGTTCAGACAGAGAGATATAGATTTTCCTAGATAATTCAAAAATTCTCAAAATTTCAATTCTGTAAGTTCTAAAATCTCCAAATTCACCAAATTTTAGAAATTTATATCTCTAAAACTAAGAAAGGATCCTGTATATGACTTTATAACTACCTATACAGATACTAAATTTTATAAAAAGATCCTATTAGTATGTCTAGAAATTCCTGAAACTTTGAGACTTGATCGAAGATTTAGAAATTTTATATATTTTCTCCGAAAAAAAAGTTAAACTTTTTTAAGCGGAAACTCAAAGTACTTATTATGGGTAAAAAATATAAACTTTTCACTATGATCTAGAGCTATTTTTCCAGTTTTTTTTTATATTTTTGAACATTTTTTTAAGAGAAGATAGGGCACATAAGTATGTAGTACTTCTAGTTGAAAAACTCGGCTCATAACTTATCTTTAAGTCTCATTTTAATCTTTATCGATCGACCATTTCAGCTTAGAATTCATAATTTATCATTCATCGTTTCTTATGGGGCCTATGCCTGGCTGATTTTATATCCTCAAAAAAAAATACCCTTAATGTGATTCTCGAGTTTATTTTATATCCTCTTGTACTTGTACATTTACCCATGTAGTGTACATAGCCCATAAGAAACAAATTCCAAATTCCAATCTACACAAACAAATGAAAATGAATGACTCAAATTACTTTCTTTCAGAAAAAAAAACTTCATTTTTGCCCATAGTACTTGTATAAATGGGCCTTTCAACAACTTTTTTTTGGGGTAAGTATCTATACACTATATAGTACTATTATATTATGTCTATTATTTCACACGTATGCTAGTGAAATAATTTTTAAATATATCCTATAATATAAGGCCTTATAGGACTCTGTTATTTCTTTCAAATTCAAATATTCATCAAATTTGCAGGTAGTACTCGTATAAATATAAAGGAAATGTCAAAATTTGACTTTTACCTTTTTACCCCTGGCCCTTTTGTTCACTATTATTTCAATGGAATGGAATGCAATTGTAATTTCTCAAAAAAGTATCAAAATCAGAGTAGACCCTATAATAGTATCTAGATTTAATAGGATTTTATACGAGAATCTGTTGAAACAATATAAACCTCAGAATTTCAGAATTAGAAAAATTATCTACCTACTACCTTACTATATAGTAGGTATAAAAAGTAAGATTCGAACCGCGCCCTTTCCACTACATATTACGGGGAAATATCACTATAAAGTACTTATTGAATTTAAAATCAAATTTTCTGTAGAAAAACATTTTTGTAGACAAAAAAACTGGAAATTTTGAATTCAAAATCCTTAAAATTGAATATGAATTGCATATTAAGTAGGTTTCTGTTATAATTTTTAAAATTTTTTCCTTATTCCGACCTAGATATCTGAAAATGAACTCAGAAAAGTTTATAAGCTGATCTAGTACTAGTCCTAGTTGTATCTGTAAGCTAAGCTAATACGAAAAAATATTCAAATTTTCTTGATTTTGAGCTCTAAATCTTTATGAGTCTCTAAAACAGAGAAGTAAAATAGATTCTGGTCAAAATTTAGAAACTTTCGGATACTTCTGGTTGACCAAGAGGTCTGAAAGATAGATTAAGTCTTTAAAATCAGAAAACAAGACATAAAAATTCAATTTTTTCAGTAATTCCAAATCTGATTTGAATTTTAGCCTATAGAAGTCAGAGATTTAACCTTATAGAGAAATCTCACTCTACTGATACTCTAATAGTCGAATCCTAATCACGATAAATTAAATGAACATGCTCCAATTTTTCTCAAATCCATTTTCTTAATATTTCCACTCGATTTAACCATCCAATAAATAAACTTTTAACTCCTAACTCCTAGTCACTATGTAGTACTTTCAAACCTAACTTTCATTCTCATTTCCTGTCATAGTCATTCTCCAGACATACTATTCTATAGTAGTCTAAACAAATAACCTGAAAAATCTCAGAATTTTTTTTCTAAAAATCAAATCAATAAATGTATTTCCTCTATGAAAGTGTGACAAAAATGGTCAAAAAAAAGTTCTATTACTAGACTAGGTAGACCATCGTACCTAGTGGAAGTAAACAATGATAGAATTTCAAAGTTTCAGAATTCAGAATAAGGCCAATTTGTGCCATGTACTTTGGCCAAAAAAATAAAATAAAAGTAACTTTAACCCTTTCCTTATAAGTACTAGTACTAGTACTGATACTTACTACTATTGTAGTACTAGTATTACCATTGAACAGTACAAAAGCAAAAAAAAGAAAAGAGATCTCAAAGGAATAATGAAAGTAGTACCCTACTGAAGATAAAAAAAAACTTTTCTATTTCTTATGGATATATCCAAATAGTTTTTTTTATTTATTTCGTAGTCTTGTGTGTCCACTACCATTATACTTACACTATCAATAACATTTCTACTACTAGTACTGGTACTTCAGTATCAGTATTTCTATTACATTTTATAGAATAGTACAAAAAAATACAATACCCATTAACCCTATCCTTTTACATAAGCAAAAATACGGACTAATGGATAACAAAACTTTGGTTTTTTTTCGAAAAAAAAACTTGAGTGTAATTCCTTCAAGTACTTTGCAAACTTGAGTAATATACAAAATAACAATAGCAAGTTTTAGTATTACTACAAGTACAAGTATTACTTTTTTCTAAAAGTATTTTAATTTTAATAAGACTTTCCAAAGACCCTCTCAAACTTAAAAACGAACATATAAAAAGGGTATCTTCGGGTTATAATGGGCTTTCTGGCCTTTATATGAGGTTTAACATGCAAAGGCCTGAAAGCCCAAGAGATCATTTAGTTAGAAAAGGGGACATATGGAAATTTTCATAAACAAATCATAAGTAATCCATCTAATATAGGATTGAAATTTTCAAAAATTAGCTAATTATTCCATTTTAAGGCTTTTGAATATTTGCATAAATAGAATTTCCTAGGACTTAGGATTAGTTCAATTTTGATCTACTTTTTTGACCCTGAATTGGACATAATCAAAGTCAAACTATATAAATTTTTATGCCTAAAACACATCAAAATACTTTAAAAAATAATAGGAAATTTGAACTAACCTATTTTATTAGTTTTATCATTCAGATTCGAGTCACCAAACTTCTTATCTTCTTATCTATACATTACGAGTAGGACAAATGAGAATAATTTTTGAGAAAAAAATAAAACAAAAGGGTTCATCAAATACAGTTAAGTACTAAGACAAAATGAAGTCATATTTCTAAAGTTTGAGATAAGGCCTAGGACTTTTAGAAATATTAGCCACAAAACTACTTACTTTTTTTCTTTTTTTTTGTCCTGTAATAACTACCTACTGTACTATACTGTATAAGTAGTGTAGTAGGTACTAATAGTAGTAGTAGATAACCAGGAAGGAAATTGTCTTGGAAAAATATAAAGCATAGTTAGTATCTGTAGGTAGTAGTATAATAAGTAAGTATATAGTCAATTTATTGATAGCCTCAATAAATCTCTGAGAATAACTCTTTAGTTCGAAGAACAAGAAGCAAATTATTCCTCAAGAAATTCTGTGAGATAAGGACTTGAAAATCCCATTGTTCTTGTCCTCATATAAACTTGTATTAAGATGTATAAATAAAGATCTTATTTCACAAGTATATACATACTACATATACATAGGTACTTATACAGTACTAGTAAGTATGAGGCAAAGTAGGCGGGTAAACTGATATAAATTTCAACTTAAGACTGTTCTGTCTCACTTTCAAAGATATCTCCCGTAGTTCTTTCTATTCGTTTCTTATAGTAGTAATTTCACAATTCTAAATTCTCTACTCAAGAACTCGAACAAAATAAGATTTAATCACATTACTACAGTACTACTATATACGAGTAGTACTCTAAATGTTCGTAAGATTTGCAATGAAACGAGCTCCTTATGTGTCCATATCTAGGCTGTATTATGGGGCTAAAATAGTGCCACAAGGGCCATCATGATCATCTGGCGCTTTTTACCAAACAGATATTCATTCTACTTATATGTAGGTATACAGATACTTATTAGAGAAAGCCAGGGAAAGTTGAGAAAATTCCGAGAAATTGAACAAATTTCAAATCTACGACACATTTCATATGTCCCCCCGTTCAAAGTACGTGCAGAAAACTAGGCATAGAGAATCATCAGAAATCGAAATTTAATCTAGAAAATATCAAAAAAAGATCTCAAAAATATGCAAAATATGTCGATCAATATTTAAGGAGAAGTTTCATTGTTTTCTCAAAAAGATCAAAAATCTGTCGAAAATTTTGAAAAATTTGAATCTCAAAGTATTTCGAGCTTTTGAGAGAATTTTTTATGAAATTTTTACCAAGTTTTAAATTTCATTTTAATAAGGTTAGAGATACAAGTATTTGAATCTAAATATTATAAGGAAAAATCAACTAAAATCTAATCTTAAGAAATTGTCAAAATTTCCCAAAAAATCGCCAAAAAAATTTCAAAAATTGTTTAAAATCTCCAAAAAATGTCCAAAATTCGCAAAAATTGTCCAAAATTTCTCAAAAATCATCTAAAAGTTTGCTTATTTTTACTTTTGACAATCAGTTTTTGGCCAAGTTTGCCATGATATTGTTTGTCTGTTTTGTCTGGCCCCTAGATATTGTGTTTAAGAATATAGTGGGAGTAGTAGAAGAAAGTTGTAAGAAAGTACTACCAGAGAGTAGAAAGTCTCAAAAGAAAAAGAAAAAAAAATCGATAAACCCCAGATAGGTAAAGCAAACAATCCAACCTCAAAACCTCAAAATATATTTATACTACTTTGTAGTGCCTTACTACAACCTACCTAAAACACTTCTTTTCAAACCACATCCCAGCTAACAAGCTAAAAAAAAGGATCATATCGATTCTATTTCTCTATTCTAGAGCTTATTTCTAAATTTCCTGAATATTTCAGACCTCTATGTCCACATAAAGTACACTAAATTCTCATAATTTTGAAAAATATTTCCCAAAAAAGGTTCGCATATTGCGTTAAATTAGATAAAGATCCCAAGTATAACTAAAAAATCTCATTTATTCAACCATAAGTAAGGGTATGAGACTTAAAGTACAAGGCATAAAATAATATTTTAATCCTTTGAATACATATTTCACAATCAGTGAAGAAAAGAAATCCTATTTCAAATTCAAAACTTTCACTACCAGAGATCTCTGAATCTTTGTGTAAGATTTTGAATTTGAAATTTAGAAATCATCCAGGGTTTTTCTCTCATTTACCTAATTGATCTCATCATTCACTTTTTCTTTCATTTCTTTCTTTTCTTTCTAGTTCTATATAAAGATGAAGATCCTCATAAAATAAGATTAGAATTAAGTACATACAAATGCAACAATGGAAATATGAAAGAACATTTTATTATTTGAAAGATTGAGAGAAAGTTTCAAACTTTCGAATGAAAATAATCAAAGCCTTCCTTTTCTTTCATTCTTTCAAAAACTCAAAGTCTAATTGACTTGAGAATTTGAGGAACTAAATTAACCTTAATTCTCATCTATTTCTTATCTCTAGTTCTCAAACTTAAATAATACTCTATATTTCACTAATTTTGAAAACTTGGAAATGAAACTCAAGTCTCGAACATCTTGACAGACATCTTGATATTTTTAAATTTCGAAAATTTCTAAAAGTATCTTACTATAATAGTATCCAAAATAAGGCAAAATTGCTCAAAATTTATTTCGTAAAATCAGCAAAAATCGCATTTTTTTTTCAATTTTTGTACCCAGAATTTTGAGATTTTGACCAAAATTTCATCGAAATTCGAAAGTTGGTCTGAATTTCCATTTTAAATTCTCTGAAATTTTGAAGCATTTTTTGAACTTTTTTGGAATTTCTGTGTAAATTTCTTAGATATTTTTTGAAATATTTTTGATCGACAGACAGGGCAGTAAAGCACTTTTATACACATGAAGTAATACGTAGGTGAAAAGTTCATAGATCCTCAAATATAGATAAGAATTGATTGGATCCTGTGCGCGTACACAATCTCATTAGAGTCCCAGACTATTATGAACTACCTAGTATATACGAGTATAATCAATATTAATTAACAGACTTATACTATTAGTAGCTCCTAGTTCTATACTATAAAGTGCTATTAGAGTATGCTATCAGTAGATAGTCATAAAAACTAATGATAGACCCCCTCATATAAAACTCATATAACCATGTACATATAAAGTACGTAAATTAGTTAAAGAAATAATTTCCCAATATTCGATTCAATTATCCCTTCAACCATACCTTTTACTTATTTCACCAAAAAAGCCAAAAATTCTCAAAACTTTTACTTTCATAAATTGAGATTCAATTTTCAAACTTCTAGTTATTTGTATAGGTTTGTAATTTCATAAAAAGTCCATGTTTTAGAAATCTTAAAAAAAATTGAAATTTACCATAAAATATGTTTTAAAAATCAGAAATTCTCTGATAACTTTCCAGAGGATCATTTTTATTTGATCAATCACGAATCACACTTTTGATATAAAATAAAATTAACTTCAAGAGTATACTATCTCTGATACTAGTATCAGTGGTAGTATTAGGCTATAAAGTACTTAAGAATCAGATTATGAAACAGATTTTGAATCTAAAAGTCTAAAATTTTAGTCTCAAAAAGCATCCTATCCTAAGAGTTAGATGCCTCGGGAGTAAATGAGACAAGTGTCACTTTAGAATTTGAAATAATCTATCTTCCAAAATATTTTAAATTTTATCAACTATCTTATGGATATCCAAATCCAAGTACCTACTATAGTATATGATGTAGTATTAAGTAAGTATAGTATCCTTTTCCAAAGATAAACTTCATATTTCATAAAATCTATCTGGATAAAGTGCAAGTAGATATCATAGTACATGCTTTTTCGATCGAAAATTTTTTTACACAAAAAATTGCTAAAGGCTGTACAACACACACACAGTACAAAGTAGTAGATACTTAATACTAAACATGATGGTATGATATTCGAGCCGAGTTTGTGTACATAAGAAATCCATATCGTAGACTTACACACAGTAAAATGTAATATATAATAAAAACACTCGTAAGACTTACACTATATTACAAGAGACACTAATGTACGCCAGTATCTAGTACTACTAGAGGATATTTCATAAAATCGAAGAAATGATCGAATTTGAGAAAAAGGGATACTTTGTCAAATTTTAGATACAATTTTTCTCAAAAAGGGTGCTAATTTCTTGGAGTTTTTTATTTCTCAAAATTTTCAAAAAAATTTCAAAATTTTCAAAACTAAAGAGTTGATACTGGGTTTAGAATATCTGGTTTAAAGTTTCTAATTTGAAAAGTAAGCCTCCTTGTATAACTGAGGATCACCTAAAGTACTTTTGTTTTACTACTTTTACATTTTACATACAAAAGTACAAAAGTAAAACTAACTGCAAAAGTACTAGTACAAGTATAAAAAAAGAAAATTGATCCCATATCCCACTTTACCCATTTTTCAAAAGACAAAAAAAGACAATTTCAAACTATTGCCTGGTAAAATGGAAATAGTAGTACATAGTAGGTAATAGTAATAGTCAAGTCAATAGTAATATTCATATGTAGTTATACAAGTATAAACTTGAAAGTTGAAAGAAATGTTCAAAAATACAAATTGTTATTTCTTATTTCTCCCAAAAAAAACTCTATTAGGTTTTTCAATCAACCAGTAAAAAATATTGTCATTCTTTTACAAAAGGTAACTTTCTCCCTCAATGAAAGTTCTGTATAAAGTACCATTCATTATATTTCTTTGGCAAAATAAAGGATAATTTATGATTAGATTAAATATTCTACTGTATCTGTAGTACATTCTAAAATTAAAAATTTAGAGACAATTTTAGAGACAAATCTTTTTTCAAAATTCAATTTAAACTCGAATTTACAGACTTGATGACATCGAAATTCAACTAATTTTGTAAAATCAATCGTTTTAGACTAGGATCAGGGGTCAGTTTATAGTTCTTGCCAAAAATCTTCTCAAATTTTGGTAAATTAAGTACCTAATACTAGTCTAGTTGATTTCTGATTACCAGAAAATTCCCAAAAAATGGTCAAATTTTTGCTTTTTTCGCCTAAATAGGCAGCAATTAAGCTAATTTTCCTAGGATTCTCTATTTTACTAGCCAAGATGATCTTTAAAAAACGATCTTAGGGTAAATATCTGGACCTTTTAAAAGAAAATCCGAATAAATTCTTTATACCTTATATGGATATTCCATTGTATAAGTACTGATGCTTAGGTATCAATACTAGTTGTTACACTCTAGTATAAAACAGAAATCGAAATAAGTAAATGAGGCTTGAAACAAGATCCTAAAAAGTCAGTAGAATTTGCAAACTATATGTATAATATAGGATAGGTACTAGGAAAGTAAAAACTTTGTAAAATTTCTCCCCCTTGATTTACCTTAGCTATGCCTATGAGAACCAAACAATTTAACTTTGAGCATAAATACTCATAGGAAAACTTTTACAAACTCTACAAATTCTACTCTCTCTTGCTAATAATATCAGTACTAGGTAGTGTACTATAATTTTCGACATTATGTAAGTTTACTTTTTTAGTGCAAAAAAAACCTGAATTTCGTAGTCTAGAGTTCGTCAAGGTACATTTACACAGTGAAACGTGATTGTCAAGGGTTGGTCGTGATCTGGAAATTTATAATCCTATAATTTTAAACTCCATTCCCCTCTAGGGGATTTACTTTTTTGTCCTAAAGTACTCGTAGGTACCTTCGGATTCGGATTGCATTTTAAATAGTCTTTAAAAAAGGTTGTAAAAATACTATTATAGGTATATAGTATATGTATATATTAACCATTTGATGTCCTATAATAATAATAAGCTAATTTGTCTTTTCTTTTCTTTGGTACTTTTACAGGTCATAGAGGTGTTGGCATGTCTGAGAACTTTCTCCGGTATATTTTTTTTGCTCGAGTTGGCGTGTGTCATGACAAAAGTCAGTTGTCGAGAGTTTCACTACTTTCTCTAAAGTACTGAAAGACATTCAAGAGACGTTTAATACCAATCCTATGTACAAGATAAAGGACTTTATTTTTATATTTTACCGCCCACTGGTTTGCCTATAAAAGCCTTTAAAAAGAAGATAAATTGTCACCAAAAAATCTCACTTTACTTTGCCTATTCTTGCAAATTTTCAAGATAAACTTATCTTCAGTTTTTGAGATGAAATTTGTAAAGATTTTTTGAAAAAAATTCAAACTTTTCAAGCCTACTTGTAAATCATGATTTACTTTAAATTCTGCTGGATATTGGAATTCTGGATAGCCAGTTTTCGATACAAAATTAGCATTTTTAATTTTTTTTGAAATTTATTGAAAATCAGATTTCTTAAAATTGAATTGGAATGGATTTTTTGCTAGATACTTTTATGTCGTGTTCAAGAACAAGCTTCAAAAATACCAAATTTGAACTCAATTCTAAAAATCTACTATTGAAATTGATGAAAAGGATACATTTTCAATTAATGAAATTACTCAACTTTTTATGGATTTCTTCTTACAAGTCTTTAACTTTAGCTGGCTGATGCGGGACAAGTTTCTTTTTAAATTATTTGGTCCCCAACAACCAGTTGTAGTTGCGACTTTTTCATCAAAATCTTCAAAATCGTCAAAAAATTGAAAACTTCTCAAGCTTACTACAAGTACCTCAATCATCATCATCAAGATTTTAAAATTCTAGTTTGAAATCTCTATTTTGTTTAATTTTGTATAATAAATCAAAGACTTGCCAATTTAGCTGTACTGTATTGTAATAAATCACCAAATTGAGCAATTATAAATCACCTAATAATACGAGTACTATGTACTGTAGATTGTAGATAGATTTGAAAGAACATCCATTTATTATTCTAGAACTAATAATCTAATCTGTATTGTCTTCCTCAAAATAATAATAAAATAAAAGCAATCAATATTGTACTTATAGTATGTATAGTATAGTAGTTGCTGAAACTACAGATTTCACAAAATCAAAATTACAATTCACTACTACCTATAGGTACTAGTACGAGTATATCGTCCCCCTGACTGAACAAACAAAACCTCAAATACTCTATGAGAATAATACTCGAGTAAAATAATAATAATAATCCATTTTCAGAATAAAAGCAAAGCCAAGTTTATATTTTATATTTCCGTTTAAATCTACCAGTATATTTGCTTGTATTTTTGGTTTAGATTTTGACTCTCAAGTCTCGTTGTACTATGTACTAGTAGTAGTACTAGTAGTAGATCTATTGTGTCAGCTCTCATATTTCATATCCTTTCATTTCTGGCCAAAAAGTTGGCCAGAAAAGAACGAACAAACAGAGCTGGAAAAATTAAAAGACCAAAATCTGTCAACTACTATATTTCTCTATTAAAGTACCAGTAGTAGTACTAGTATCATAGTAAAGTTCAACACAAGTTCATATGACCAACTTTTCAAAAAAATGACCAATCTCAAAATTTTATTTCTGAAATATAAAAAAACATATCTAATCTTATACAGTTCTTTTATGTCTAAAGGTAGATAATCCAAATATAAAATCAAACAACTTTTTTTAAAAATTATAGTTGTATTATTTCAAATTTCAGCTTGAAATCCTGGTTTTCGTCCCTGTTATTACATTATCAAATTATTTAAGATTTCAAAATTAAAATTTGAGATACCTAACTAATCTCTATTTAAACTAATCTCTATTTATCTACGCTATTTAAACACAATCTAATTTTTAAAATTTGCTCATTTTCGATGAAATATTTGTAATATGGATACAGATTTAAAAAATTGCTTTCTCTAGATAGGAACGAGTAGCCTACTAAATAAAATGTTGGTCAATTATCAATTTTTACCTAAAGATCTTATCGAAAAACAATCTCAAGACTCAAATTTTACTTACAATTTTGATATTTTTGAAAAAATCTTTTTAAAAAACTTAAGATTAGAAAGAGAATGAAAGTATTAAAGGATAAAAATGACCAATTTTATCATAATCCGTCACATTTTAGGTCACAATTTACTAGAAAAATAAGTTATTGTACTACTGCTTTATTGCTTTCACCATAAGAATACAAAGTATCTGCTGGGTCTGTCTGGTATAAAATTTATATAGTTAACTAGCAAGTTTGCTACTTTAGCTGCCCCCAATGTCATTTTTAGAAACATCAACTCAACTTTACCTAGTACTTGTACATACTATATACTAGTAAGTATTAGTACTACACGTAGTAAGTAAAAAGTCTCTTAAGAAATGAAAATTTTCATTTTGACTTTACTTTACTTTACAGCAGTATGATCAGACTAATTAATTTTTACGCTTTCTACTTTCCATACTTTATTTTATAATATAATACATAGAGTAATAGTGTAATAGTATAAAAATACTACTAGTGGTATAAAGGGCACCATTTCTACCCAAAGTACTGGGTTTAATATACATATTATATTTTGCAAAATGACTCAGGACAAAAGGATAGAGAGAGAGAAATGGTTCTTTTCTAATCCCTAGATAGATTATACGGTAGAAAGCTCATTTCTATTTAAAGTTAAGGCCATGAGGCAAACACTTCCAGGAGGCCCAAAAATGTCATTCTCAATTTCCATTTTGAGGAAACTAAAAACTAACTCAAGCTTACAAAATATTTCATTTTGCTAAGAAAGACGAGAATAATGTCCTATAAAGTCCCAGCTCAAGATCAGTTTTAATCTAATTAAATCCAAAAAGCAGCCAAGATACTTGAACTCCTTTATTATTAGAGTCCATAAACAAAGATTCACTTTTCACAAAAGAATTATTTAAAAATTAGACATTTATTAAAAATCTACAATAGTCTGACCTGATCTTTGAATTCTCAGAAAAAAATTCTACATTTTAGAATTTCATTGACAAAAAGGTAAGTAATACCGTCTGTTACAAAATAAATGCCAATAAGTCCAAATTAAAAATGATATTAAAATTAGACCAAATTTTTGAGTTTATTTTTATTTTCTTAATATTTTGCAGTTTTTTTTAGCAAAGACAAAATAACCTAAAATCCGCAAAATTTTCTAACACTGATAATTCGCCACTTTTAACTTCTAGTTACCTATTCCATCTTTCTCTGAGTATCTCGGAAGCTGTAATATTAAGGAAAGTGTGAAATAGAATCTAAAATTTATATTTTGGGGTAATTCTAAATTCTATCTGTAATAGCATTTTATAATTTAGACCAGACAGATTTGGACCATCCAGTCAGTTTTTCAATCAGTCTAAAATTGATATAGTATGTATCTGCAATTTTATTATATCAGTAATTTGCTTATAATTTCTAGTAAGTACTACAAAAAGAGGGGACTTATTAAACTATTTCAAAAAAAATTACAAAATTTGCATCCAAAATTAGTTAATTGAGATTATATAGTGCAATATAATTCCAAAATTTACACATTGATAATTGAGACAAGATTTCAAATTTTTAAAGAAATTTTAGTACCAAAGTCTCGAATTACTTGTCTCATTTAATTATAATTCTTGAAAAATCTTTTCTCAAGATACGAGTAGAGTAGTATATCAGATCTCATTTCTGAATACTTCAACAACTTCAAAAACTCTAAAATTTCAGAGTAGAGAGAAAAGGTGATTCTAGTCTTTAGTTATTTGAATGTCATTTCAATTCCAACTACCCATTTAAGGATCCTAAAGACAGTAAAGTACTTACTCGACCCATGGAACATTTCTAATCTCTCTAGAGCCTTTTTCCCATAAGAAAATACGAGAAATTATTACAGAAATATGAGAGAGAATTTTCACATCTCATAAGTAGGGACATTCATTTAAATTAACTTTTTACTTCTTATTTCACCATCATCATATTTATACTTACTACACAAGTTAAAGTAACTTATCTAATTTAAATGAAAAAAGAAAATGTTCTCAACCCATTTGAGCCAATTCATCAACTTTCCTTTGGTTGGTTCAAACAGAAAACAGATCCTCAACTATTCTGTATTTATTACTAACTAGGTATTCATACAAAATGCTATACAAGAAGAACAAGATCTTTGAAAATCCAGAAAGAAACTATAAAGTAAGGGCCAACTTTTAACTCAGTTTTTTACCATTACTCATAGTGGAATTAGTTTTTTTTTTTGAAAAAAAAGTATAGCCAGGCGGGCTTTAAAAATTCTCAAGATTCAAGACTTTGGGAAATCTAGACCTTAAGGCATTTTATCAACTGCTAAAGTGGCAATGAAAAATTTCAAAAAAATGTCTTGCAATTGGGAAAAAATTGATAAAACCGAGCATTTTAAAAGCCAAATTTTGAATCAGATGTAATCTACTTTACTTTTAACCATCTTTATAGGTACATTAAAAATCCTCATTACTTGATGATTTATATTTAAATGGGTTTTTTAGATCATGGTAAGTTGATTTTGAACAATCAGAAGGTCAATATTTCCTTTAAAGGTCAACTTTTTGAGAACTTTTTAAGTGCTAAAAACCAATTGTTTTAGTAAACAATGAAATTGTCAATTTTAGATGTTATTAGATTTCTTGGTCTAGAACTGGGACATTATAAATAAGCGAAATTGACTTGTGTTCGACTAAATGAACATTACTTTTCTAAAGTATATATTCGGCTTTCAGGCCTTTCCATGTTAAACCCCATATAAAGGCCAGAAAGCTCAAAATAACCCTAATACTAAGATATCCTATAACTAAAAAATCAGGTTGGTTAAACTCAGGTCACTATAAAACCTACTAGAGAACTTTGTTGATCTTTAAAATTGATATTTTTTAAATTCAGATGATTTGAGATTTTGATAAAATGTCTCAGAATCGCAGAATTTCAGCACCTTTTAGGTACTTTGCAAATTTCTTGGTCGAGTTCGGCCATTTGCCTCATAAAGTATGATGAAAATGTCTTTCTAAAAACTACTTTATACATTTTATCCACATTACATTTTACTTTTTTTCCTCTCTTCTGTAAGATACTGGTACTGGTAGTACATACAATTTATACTCATTTCGTATGCTACCAGATACTCAAGACTCCAGTATTTCCAGACCTAAAACCCAGACTTTAAGGAATAAAATACACGCGAGATCTCCTACTAAATTCTAAATTCTAAATTCACAATTTTCTCTTTCTCAAAAAAAAAACTTTTCTAACAAAGGGTCTGAATAGAGAAGCTCCTGATAAGCCTAATGGGAGTTTTACTTCTTCCTTTATAGTCTCCTCTAGATCTATAAGTATATCTTAAAGAATGGTAGGAAAAAGTTTCAAAAAAACTCCAAGTAACAAAGTCTTATCCTTATTTGAGAGAAAAGTATCAGTAGAAAAGTAGGGAAAAGAATGATCCTTAAATTTTACAAACTCTCTGAATATAAGTAATATGTAAAAAAAGAAGCTTAATCTCATTCTACACAGCAGAATAAGGACAGTCAGGATATGAATTCTACTTTTTTAATACCCTCAAAAATTTAAATATTATGAGCACGATTTTCGAAAAAAAAACGAGCCCAAAAACTTTGCCAATAATTATACCTACTATTAGTAGTTAGTACCTATACTTTAGCGTCTAGTAAAATAGTGTATAAAGGTGATATTTGGCGGTAAATGTGAAATCAAAGATAAATTTACATACGTGATCTCAATTAGTCTATCGCAATCCCATTAAATTAGGCCCCTTGAGGATACTTTTGAAAATTCTGGAAATAGGCACAAAATCGTAAGCGAAAAGACTTTTAAATCAACCCGAGTGGAAAAGCACTTTCGAATGGAACTATACAGAATAGAGTAAGTTTAGTTTACTATTTAAAGGGTACTACTAGTATTACAAAGTATCTAGATACTTGTACTATTTTTTACTTTCATGTCAAATATCAAATAGTCATAGTAGAAGCACGACATCAGCTCAAAATCAGCTCAAAATCAAATCTAATTGAATCCAAAAAGCAAAAAACAGAAATTCAAAAAAAAAAATTCTCGCCTTTCATATCAAAATAAAATCTCAAAATCCCTACCAAACCTAGTACCTACACAGTTACAGTTAGAGCATCTATAAAGGTTTGTTTAAATTCTAGTTTTTAGCATTTTTCGGTTTTTGTACATGGCATTTGGGCCTAAATACTACGGTCATTTTAAAATCGAAATTGTAAGTTCAGTTTGCGATTATTCCAATCCTAAAGTACCCTACGAGTACCCTATTAATTTCTTGAAATAAATAGAAAAAGTAAATTCTGTTGATGGTGAAACTTCAAATTTTTGAAATGCAATTTTGAAGTGTTTTTTCTTTAATAGGCTATCTACTCTACTTACTTAAAATTAATTTAAAATTATTATACTCGTAGTAGGTACTTACTACTTGTACATAATATAGTATTAACAAGTAAGTAGGAGTATTATGGGTAGTAATAACAAACTAGACTGGTCATAAAAATATCAAAGTACCATAGGTAAGCATATTGCTAAAGTTAAAAGCCTTCACAAAAAGTAAAATAAGCCAAGTACGAGTATTCTGTAAGTAGTCAGAGAATTTTTGAAATACTTTGAAAGTGTTTCCGATCAATATCACATTTGCCTAAACGAGATTTTTTCCCCATTCTCAAACCCATATACACAATTCTGAAATTCTATAATGAATATAGTTTTCGAGTTATTCGACCAACATTATTTTATACATATAGTACTAGTATTCGAGGATCTTTAATGGGGTTTGCTTTTTCCCATTTGGCTCTCACCTATATAAGTCCATATTATACTGTATAATGCGAAAACCACAAAAGTTTCTATAACTAGAATATAGTACTACAAGTATAATGGATTCATTATAAAGAGTAGAAAATACTTTATAAAAAGGAAATAACCCTTTCTCATATACATATGAAAATATCATGGCACGATGATATGACTGGCTCTTGAGGCTCAAAATTATTCTAAAATGAAATGAAATGATGGCTAGATCCGTAATACCAATGCATTATAATATGGTGAAAAACTCAAAAAGTCTAAAGTATCATCTACTACTATAGTAGTACTTTATACAGAGGTATAGTTTTGAATAAAGAGAACATTAAAATGCAGTCACTTCAACTTGTCATAAATGCCATCGGGTATAAGTTTATAAGTATTATAGATAGATAGATAGATAGTAAGAGTAAAGTACCCAAATATAAATAATATTACTACTAGGTAGGTAGTATGTAGATACTTTTTCCTGCCTAGGAAAGCAGTTTCAAATTTGAAAATCAGTCTCAAAAATAATGAAGTCTCTTCGCACGAACTGAACTGAGCCATCATTTTCTCAAAAAAGTCTAAAGTTCACAAATTACAAAATCGTCAAATTCATATTTTTAAAATTTCAAACCTGGCTTAGACTTTAGACCAATAGGATTCAGGTACATCTAAATAGATATTTCGATAAAAATCTAACTTTGAAAAAATGGATGTGACTGTGAAACTGAATGTGTAACCAATATAAGTAAGTATACCCTATCGAAATTAGTTAAATATGGATTTTAAAGGCCATATAACCTCCAAATTTAAAAATATTTTTTTACTCAAAACCTAATACAGATATATTAGTACCTAGGGTACCTGTACCTATACCTATACCTATAATGTAGATACATAATTTTAAATAAATAATATTGCTTATTAAAACCAGAATATTGGCGATTATAATCTACCTACTTTTTTTAGATTATGGGGTTTTTTGATGATTATATTTCTTTTCGACTTTTTCAATATTTTCAAAATTTATTTTTGACAAATTAGCATTTTGACCTATTGTCTTGTGGTAAAAAATAGAACTAGAGGGTACACTAACATTTTAATAAATTTAACTATCTACCTAACTATGTAGGGGCAGACTAGGGATAGTTTGAAAATTTCCTTGAGATTAGATCATCCTGCACTGTTTTCGTATGAATCAATTATTGACCTAGATAAATTTTTTTATCTGGAGTTTAAGATAAATTTCACCACAAGATTATAACTGTTTTCAAAAACAGGGTGTTTCAAATTTCAAAAACATTTCACAACCATTCCTAATCTACCCCTGTATATCATTTTCGAGCTCGAGGTATCACTTGCCAATCGAAATCCCCACTTTTCACTTTAAATCTCAATTTTGAAGTTTTTCTTTCTCCAAACCAATCCCCTTGAGTAAGCATATTTCTTCACTTATACTTTGAATCTAGTATAGTAGTACAGTATAGTATCTTACTGATACTTATAGAGTAGATACTAGAGATAGAAAGCAGTATAATTTTAGAAGTTTTAAGTTTAAGAATAAAATAAATGAAATATGCCAACTGGGCTAAACTCTAAACTAATACAATTTTAATTTAGTATAGGGTACTTACTAATTCTAATGAATAATACTATACTGTAGTAGAAATAGGAATAAGAATAACTCGAAATGTGTGAAAAACCTCAAAAACCTCGAGACTTATCTATCAGATGGAAATTCTCTCTCATTTCATCTCATTTTCATGAGATGAGATGCAAAATACTCGACAAAATGCTAAAATACTCTCAAAATCCTCGATTTCAAGCTGTATAATTCAAATCCACTGGCAAGTAATTTAAATGGAAATTAACCAAAATATGTATCAAATATCATAAGTACCCTACCCTATACATACTTAAACAGTTTGGATATACTAGTATAAGGTGAAATTTAATTTACAAAATTATTAGAAATAAAATATTCAAAGTACTCGTAGTAAGCAGCTATAATTAGTCCTATAATTAAACTTTCTTTCTAGGTAGATAGGTACTTATCAAAATATGATATTTAAAATTTTAGTTAGTCAAGTTCAAAATTTTGAAAGAAATTTTTTCTAACTCAAAAATCTAATTTCATTGAAAACTTCAGAAATCTAGTACACATAAGTATATTCATATAAGATCTCAAAATTATGACTAAATTTTAGATATTTTGAAAAATAAATCAATTTTAAAGGTTAGGTAAGGCCCTTTTATGAGAATCGCAAATAGTAGGTAGGATACTATTACTAGTGTAGTAAAATAATTTATTTTGGGAGCAAAAAACTCACAAATATCAAGACATATTACACGAAATTTCTCATTTCTCAGCCGTCAAACTATTCAACTGTTTATAGTAGGGTACATACCATACCTACACGTTTCTAACACCAAATTACCCTATATTACAAATTACACATAGTCCTATGTACTACTACTATGGTATTTCTATTATATTGCATACCTATGTTTATGCACCAGTAGTGAGTAGTACATGCATACCTTCAAGTAGTAAGAATCAAATAAATAACACGAAAAGGCCTATTTTATATTTTATTTTATTTGTTCTACCCAGAACTTAAAATCCTGAAGGAATTCTCACAAGAAAAAAAGCAAAGAAATCTTTGAACTTTCTCTTCTATTAAAATTACTTTCCCCATAAGTAATACACATAGTCATAGTTATGTATGTAGCTATATATATGTATATATGTATATAGAAGGTATATTATGTAAGTAGGCGAAATTTAATTCTAAAAAAGACATCTTTAATTGTACTATTTCTTTCAACATTTCCACCGGATACATTTGTGCAAGTATTATTCATGGTTCGGAGAATCTTTTCTTCAATTATAAATATCATAAGATCACTCCAAAGTTCCAAACTTACGAATTATTTTCAATTTTTGCTATATCTCTACTAGGTACTAGTACAAGATTACAAAAGAAGTAAAGATACCTTTCAGTCAAAAAATTATCAAATCCTAAATAATTATACTTAATTTGATAATAATGCCAATATTCTATATAAAACTTATTTTAAAATTTTAAACCCTAAAATTTATTCAGAAGTTCAAAAATCCTTTAAAGTCTCAAAAAGTTCAAACTTTAGTTTAGTTCAAACTTTGCACTGAAGTTAGTCGATTCTAATCAAATTTTTCAAAAATTTCCAAGATTTTCGCTTAAATTTTGGCCTTAATTATTGTTATTATTATCTCTTATTCTAGTAGTAGGCAGCTCTGCTGAAGTATCTATACTATTATAAAAGATAGAAATTTTAGGTCATAGAATCTCAAAATGACCTCATTATTCCAACATATATCAGTAAAACTGATGCTAGATGCTAGATAGAATAGAAATTAAATTTTTGCAATAATTTTGAGAAATTTTGTACCTATACTGTTCTAACTTGAATGAACATTTGTTTGTTTCAAATTCAGTGCGAAAATAAATGAAAAGAGTTGAGTCAAAAAAGTTCTTTCACCTTTTCAAATCTCATTTTAATTCAAATTCAAAAGGGCCTGTGTTCTGATCGACGTGTCTTGTGTGACATTATCAAATCAAAATCAAACCTTCAATTCAAGTCAAGTCAAGTCAAGTAGGCAGTATATAGTAGACAGTTTGATATATCAGTAAGTACATATATAAGATATATCAAAGCTCATTTGATTTTGATTGTCTAGACTGAAGACAGTACAGTAACTGTATCACGAAATGGAAACACCGAGCTTGGCACTACCAAGCAAAATCAAGTAGGTAGGTAGTAAAAATCTTCACTTATCTAAATCTACTCTACAAAAGCCATTCATTTGATTTGAAGGTAAATTATTGCTGCAATACTGATAATATATTTACCCTTAAATACTACTTGTACTTGTAGTAGTACTACTATTAAGAAGCAGTACTATCCTTAATAAATGGTCAAAAAATTTTGAGGTATTAATAAGAAACACAGTAGACTGTAATACGAATGGTAGAATCGTAAAATCAAGTGTCAATCCATAATTCATTTTAGATATGAGTTACAAGAAACTAATCTAGACTAAATTATTAGTCATAAAATTAATGGTCACTGGTCACATAATCGAATTACAAACAAAAAATCTCAAGATATTTCAATCTATCATTAAAGCGTAAATACCCCACGATTATATAGCAAAAATGAACAAAAAATTTGTCCAACTAATTCTATGAACAATAAAAGTATTTAGAAAACTTACAGTAAAATTATTCTTTATTCAAAATTTGAATTACATAATTATTACACAAGACAAAACTGTAAGTAAATTTTGTCAAATTTTTGATTATTTTTAAATATTTGGCGTCTTTTCCTAGATGTAATAAAGTCCTTTTTATACTTGTTGTTTGTCCTGATAATTTTTGCTTTTTTGGTTATGTTAGGTAGGTGTGCTTACTCTATAGTTAGTTTGAAAATAATCAAAATCAAAATAATATTCTAAAGTCTAGAAGTATCCATTCTAACTTATTACATATTGCTATAAGGAGAATTCTGTCGTCCTTTTCTGTGAAAGGTTAATTGCATTAACTCTGAGCATTATTATTAAAATCTGATCCACAGGGAAGATAAAATGAAGCATTAACCCATTACACAATCACTAGACTTTATATCCCTACCTACCTACATCCTATTCGTATATGTATATAACTTTTACTCTATTTGAATTCCAAAATTTCACCATGTAAAATCCCTACTAAAATTTCTAGGAATATCCTTATGGACTATGAACTAATGCGTTTCGTATTCAACTCGCCATTCTAGCTAAAATACCGTCTCTTTCACTCTCAAAGGACACTATCTGCCTGACTATCTGCTAACTCTAAACTCTCAAATTTAGAATCAAATCCGTGTTTAACTTGAAATACAGATAGTACTACAGTAATATCGTACCGACTAGTCCAAAAACAGAGTATCATAAAGTACAAAAATTAGCAGAATATATAAATTTTTGATTCTATTTAACACTTTTTTATATTTTGAAGTATTTGGCATAAAAAAGTAATCTAGAATTCAAAAAATTTCTAATTATCAGTACCTACTGATATTCTGCGGTTTTCGAGATCATTTTTTTATATGTCAAAATTGCGAAATAGAATCCATTATGTTGGGCTAATTCTGAATTCTAGATATTATCATTTATAATTTGACCAGTTTGTATTTATTTTGGATCAGTCAGTATTGGACTTGTCTGTATTCTGTATACAATCACTACAGTATAAGTATAGTAATGGTAATAGTAAACTAAAGAGATAGGAGTGGAAGTAGACAAGTAAAATTTAAAACCCCTTTTAAACCATCCAAGTGCAAACTTTCCCCAGTTTTCTCTCCCAAACACGTGCTTCGAATTGAAACTCACATATTTTAACCCTTTAAATTAAACTCTACTTTATTTCATCGACGACACTTTCCATTTCCATTTTATACTTACTATTAGCTTTAGTACATCAGTATATATATAGTACTATTTGGATACTATATTATTTTCCAAATCTCAAACTATACAAAAATAACCTATCTGTAGATAGCCAAAATACTGTCAATTCCAAATGCTTTAAATTTACACTTTCTCCTATCCTTTTTGCTTACATCTGGTCCTGGTACCGAATACTACTGTAGTCGTAAATAATTCGCTTCTAAAGTTATAATCTAAACTCGTAAATTCATGATTTTTCTATTTTATTAAAGGACACAAAAACAAGTTGAAAAAATTGGGGTAATTTATCAAAATAAGGTAATAATTGGATCAATTGTATATGGTATTTGAAATCAATAGTATTTAAAACATTCTTCTATTTAAAACATTTGAAATATCTGTACTTATACGAGTACCCATGTTAAATGTTCCAAAATCAAACTACTACAGATACTGATGATATTTCAAACAAAGAAACAGCTATAAGTTTGGCCAAAATCTTGTATTATCAAACGGAATCAAATTATTAAATCAAATGAAATCGAATCTCCAAATCCCAATCTAAAAATGTACCTACATTGGATATATGTATTAAGCTGAGAATATGGTAAATAAGGTTAAGAAGGTAGATAGGTGCTTATTTATCAAAATACAAATTCAATTAGGTAAAATTACGTAAAATCCTCAAAAAATGGTAGTGATTTTGATTTAAAAAATTAGCAAAAATGTGTTTAAGGTTGAATAGTTCAGTTCCCCGACGGTCCGTGAAGGAAAAGTATACTACTTAAAAATATGCAAAATATCTCAA
>JAQIXA010000465.1:0-42755 GCA_034699045.1 Nanhermannia cf. coronata Gr-Ori-00579
TTTTATGCGAAAAAATTATTTATGCCAAAAAAAACCATCCTGTAAGAAATTTCCTCCTCTCATATATGCATCCCTGCTTTAAGGGCAATTTGTGTAACTTACTTTTGAAAAAACCAAAGCTAACCAGGCGGATCAAATTATTTTTTCCTTTTTTTGGTTTGTTCGACGGAAGAACGTTCATCCGTCCGTCCGTTCGTACTTCTCTCGGTCTGTCTGTCCATCTATCTGTATTCTGCCCTTTTTTTCTTTACAAATATCTGTAATTCGTGCGTGCTTCCAATTTACAAATAGATAGTACATACCTATATACAAAGTTACCTAAGCATAATAATAATAAGATATTTAGTTATAAGTAGGTAAGTTATTTGCATCCAAAAGTATTTGAGTATTTCTAATGGTCAAAAAGTGACTTATTGAATCAAACTGATATTTTTTTTCATAAAATGAGATTACTGTCATTTACGCTTTTGTTTAAATTGAAGCTTTAAAATCTTTAGCATATTAGTATAAAGCATAAGTTAGGAAAGGTACAAATTCCTAGCCATACCAAGAAGATTTAAAGTCAAATTTTGGCCAAAATTTTGAGAAATTTTGGATCAGGAATTTACAAAATGTCAAATGTATTTCAATAAATGTCAATTGTAAATTGTGCAAATAAATGTCACCACAATTTTTTGAATTTTTAGCAAAAAATCAATACTTTGTTAACCTTATCAAGCCAAAAATTCTCGATTTTAGATTCAAATTTTCGATTTTTCAAGTCATTAGTAGGTAATTTATAACTTAAAACATAAAATTCTACATTACTGATATTCAGTACTAATATAAAATTAGTAAATTCGATAAAATTATGTGAGATTCTGGTACTTTTTGTATGAAAACTACCGAAAAGGTAACTAGCATGATGAGATTGCATTCTTTAGAGATTTCTAATTTAAAGTTTATTCAAATCATATAAAAATAACCAAAATGGTCATTAGAATACTTATAAGAAGTTTAAGTAGTTTCTTAAGTGGTCAGTTTTCCGAAAGTTAAAGCTCTATTTAGGTAGAATGCAAAAGCAAATAATGAATAATTGCACAAATTGGCTCTTTTTGAATTCTGAATAGTGCCGCAATTCATTTTTGGTAATTTGCAATTACTTTATATTAAATACAATATTTATTTAAGTCTCGCTCGTGCGTGGATTTCCTCATTTGATTTATTAAATGGAGAATTTACATACATAGTAGTAAGTTTTAGAATAAAAAAGTAATAAATTTGTATGAATGAGTAAATGAAGGTTCATTTAAGGGCCGATAAAAGAAATATATTGTGTATTTTTTCCTACATTTACATTTGGTGAAAAGGCTGGGTTCTGAGAAATGGCAAATGAGCGAAGGGTTTACAACAATTTATCAGGTATGAAATTCTTGGAAAGCAAAGTGGTCGAATGGTGGTGGTCGAATTTGAATTGAAATTTGAAAATGATGATTTGAAATGAGGATGATGATGATGGGCAGCCTGGTAAGTTTTAATAAATATTAAAGTTAGAATACACCAAGTAAACTATATAATAAAAGGCTACCTAAATAGGTAAAATAGTTTTTGGTTATTCGCTTTTCAAGAAAAGAAAGAAAGGCATCTTTGCAATAATAAGCCTACCCGCTGATTTTCATCAGGTCTGAATTAACTTGTACGATGAACTCAAAAAAACCAAACATTTTGTCAAATTGCAAAATTGTCAAAGTTTAAAGTCTAATTTTCT
The DNA here is from genome assembly GCA_034699045.1 of Nanhermannia cf. coronata Gr-Ori-00579. Taxonomy (NCBI): domain Eukaryota; kingdom Metazoa; phylum Arthropoda; class Arachnida; order Sarcoptiformes; family Nanhermanniidae; genus Nanhermannia; species Nanhermannia cf. coronata Gr-Ori-00579. The sequence continues at coordinate 1,748 of JAQIXA010000465.1, forward strand.
TTTAAAAAATTCAAAATTTCTCAAATATTTTAATATAAAAGTCGAAACGCGTCAAAATTTCTTATTCTAAAATGAAAGTCTCCTAAATTATTCAAATATTTTTCTCTAAAATATCTTAGATTTCATTGACCAAAATTTCCTTTTTAGTTCCAAATGACTCGGTATGTATAGGATTTTTTGCTATTTTGAATCAAAAATGGTCATTATAAGGTTAATATTTACAATATCTAGTCGAATTGTATTTCTATCTTGAGATAGGTTTTGATCCAAAAAGTTTTGAGCTACAAAAAATCCTTTGCCTTTGAGCCTTTGAGTTTAACAGTTGCTTAAAAGTTTCAAAGTTTCAAATTTTATTTTTTTGGATTTTGATAAAATGGCTTGGGTTATTTATTGAGCTTATTTGTTCCAATTTATACACTTGCTTCTGTTCAATTTCAAACACTTCAAACTGATATTCGATCAAAAACTAGCAAACATAAGGCTAGTACATATAAGTTGATAAGTGTATAAAAATTGTTATTAAAGGGCGAGAAATGAATTGATGTGAAAATCTTTTAATCTCGACAGCAGTTTCAAATCGAGTACTGTTGAATAGGCATAAAGCACAAACTGGTACCAAAAATTCCTCATTTCATTTCATTTCATTGCAGCCCAGCCGGCCAATTTTCCTATTAATACCTAATAAAGAGTAAGTAGTATAATATTCATATTAAATAGGTAATAGAACTCACCACCACCACTTGTGATCATGTAAAATAGGTAATAATAAAATAATATTTTCGAGTCGAGTATTGATCAGTTAATAAAATGCTTCAATACCTTTATTCACTATAATAATAATAATACAGATAGTAGTATAGTATCTAAATAGTTAATAGAACACCATCAGTGCATTTTTTTCTCATTTTATTTTACTTATTTCGAAAAAAAGAAATGATTAGTCTCCCCATTGTCGAGTTAATTGCATTTGGCAGGGCCCTTTCAATAAAGTCACGTTAATCCATTCACGCGGATATTGCCTTCAAACCCAAACTTTTAATATATTCTTCAAATTCAAATTATTTCTCCATTATACTTGTATGTATAGTAGTACTCAATAGTCAATAGAATAAGGCATCGAATCGAGTGAGGATTGAATGAAGAAGAATTTTACAATATTCTTCACACTTTATTGACCACTTTTCCCCTCAACTAATACTCAATTTATTAAATGCTCATATGCCAAACTAATTTGTAAAAAATTGATCAACTAACACTCCTACTTACTACACGCATACCCTAATACCCTAATATATAGGTAGGTATTTTTGTAGTATTTTGACAATTTATTAAAGGTCTAATTCAGTTCAGCATACTCGTATTATACCATTAGGATCCATTCAGATACTTGTATTTTTGAACACTTATAGATAGGACTTTATATGGCCTAAATTCTAAATTTCTAGCGTATTATGCACTTGATAGATACTTTAGATCGGAACAAATTCATTTTGAAAAAACAATAAGTAGGGTAGGACTTAGCTATTAATTTTCTATTCCAATACAAAAATTAATGCTTGCTCACCTTTGCCTTATATTTACTGTACACTGTACTTAATACATATATACCTACTTGGATAATAAACTATCTAGCATCTAATTTCCAAATTCTAAATGCTCTATACCTGCCAACTAATGATACATTTTCAAGTATTTTACCCTGAATTTCAGTCATTTCGGCCCTACATTTAATGAAAATGAACGTGTCGAATGAAACACTTTACTTTTGCCTAATACACTTACGATTTAATACTTGATACAACAGAGCAGACCCATATGTAATGGTAGATAAAGTTAATTTAGGAATAATTGAAGCATGAAAAGACAGACAAAAGGATAGGCAAGTGCATATGGCCAGACTTGGGCCGGAAGGAAATTGTTTAAACCGATTAAAAGACAAAAGCCATTTCCTCGAAAAAATGCACCGATTTCATATACACATACACATTATGTATGTACCAAATTTATGTAGACACATAGGTAATGTCTTTTATCTTTAAATAATCACATTTACCTTACTTGAATATGGATAATGTATAGATTCAAAGGCTTTAAATTCTCTAAAAGTACATATGGTTAGGTTTAGGTTGTAATAAATAATACAATTTACAATTTGGATTTATTGGCAGGACTCTCGACCATGTAAAAATCGTATTTTTTTATGGTACGGTACAATTTGGCTTTGGTAAAGCAAATTCACCCTCTAATACTAATGAATGACTGATCGAGTATTTGGATAATAAACTTTTTTTAAATATGAATAAAAGCTTTAAATATCATACTACACTATAGTATACAGTAGCATAGGATAAAGCTTTTGTACATTTATTGTAGATCAAGATTAGGGGTCCAAAAAAAGAACAACATTTGGTTTTTGGTGCTAGATCTTCTAATGGATAAATTGTATTGTATTTTTACTTACATTATTATTATTTATTATTGTTGTTCCTTTCCTTTATTCTATATACTAATACTACATAGTAGTTGAATTCTCATGGATTTCAAATGGCCAAGTTTTAAATGATATTTTTCTATTACTTATGTATTTGGTATATCAGTATAGATATATGTATGACTTTTAGATCTTTTGACTCGATTTTTTCGAGTAAAAAAACTCATGAAGGCTAATAATTGCAATTAATGCTGAATTACTTGTACAAATGCCAATCTACACGACTTATTTAATAAGTAAGTAAGTAGTAGTTAGACTTATAGTAATAGTAAGCGGTGTCTCATTATAGAATTATCTTTTTTAATTTTTCAAGAACTATTAAACAGTTTCCTTTTGTATACTTACCAAGTTGTCTGATTGCCGGTTTTGTTCCCACTCCATATTAAATGTATTTCATTTCAGTTGAAATTTTAAACTCTTTTTTAGAATATTATTTTATTTATTTCCTTAGCCTTCATCAACCAGGGTTGTGTCAATTTCAGGTTTTTCGAAATTTTTTCAATTTATCTTTATCTATAGTTAAAGATCGTATTTTAGCATATCAAATAGGTACCACAAATTCAATTTATCCACAAAAAACTGGAATTTTCAGGTTTTTTGACAAGTTTTTAATTTAATAGTCTCAATTTTCAATTGTTGGTTTATTGACATGCTTCAAATTTAAAATATTTAACCATTTTTCCTTAAAAATTTGGCAAAATTTAGAGGTTTTTTAGTTTTTGGACAGACAAATCCGAGATTTTGGATCTTGTACAGCGAGAATTTTGAAAATTTTTCAAAAATATATGCTGTTCCTTTTTTTTAAATTACCAAAAATCCTTAATTTTTACAACCCTGTTAGTTGGGGCCTTTGAGCTATTACACATTTGAAAAATAAAAACTCAATTACTCACATTTTTATAGATTAAGATAAGTGCTTCTAGCCAACATACATACTATTCGAATACATACATACCTGTACTGCTATACTATAGGGTACATAATATATAATTAGTCGAAATAATAATAAGTATTCATCGAACGTGTAAGTTGTATAATAGTCGGTTAAACTTATTGCTGTTAAATGGTAATTCGATACGTTTAAAAAAAATTTTAGCTCATTTTTTTCTCGCAGTTTAAATGACGGCTGTGCAATTGAAAGCATTTAATTTTAATTCTATATGAATGCCTAATTGTTTCAGAGGATTTGATATTTAATATAATTTGCTATAGTACAAGAATTTAGGTAGGGCTTCAATCATTGCATATATTTGACCTTTACCTTGGTTTAACATGGTTTATAAAATAATAAGTAAAATGTTGATAGCTTCATTTCAATCTGTGTAATACAATCTTGTTTTGATCTCCTTATTTGTATTCATTTGCATTCAGGCGGCAAAGGAAATATCTCAAATAAATTCAAATGACATGCCTTTAATCTTAAAAGTTTTAACTTTTTAACTTTTTCAACTATAGAATCATATATTGTAGGTAATATGTATCTTCTGGTATATTAGACTTTGTATAATTTCATGCAAATCTGCCTACATTTTTGTTCAACTACACTTTTTCCTAAACTTACCCATTAAACTTTTTCAATTCAACTTTATACATAACTTTTAAGTGAATTCTTACGAGTATTGAGTACCTAAATGTGATATTTAAAATTTAAAAGCTTTAGGCAAAATTACCAAGTAGTATATAATTTAACAATTTCTTAAGTTTAGGGTTTACTGCTCGAATTGCTACTGTTGAATTGAATTTTCATCAAATTAATTACGCTTATCGATCATCAATCATCCATTAACTTTTTAGATTTTTAGCTCGCATTTATTCGAAAAATAGAACCAGATTGAAAGGGCTATAGTAGGGTACCCTTAAGATCTATCTGATTTTGTATATTTTGTATCTTAATTAGGTTGTAAAATATTTGAGATTCATATTTTTAAAATACCATAATTTATGAATATTTTATAGGTATAAATTGCTAAAAAATTATTTAAAGATGCTTGAGATTGAGAGCTTTAGGAGTTACTTTTATCATTTAAGTCTTTTTCAATCTTAATATTATGCAATATTAAGTTTTTTGTAAATTTGTTGTGTAATTTTATCACTATTTTTTGTGAATAAGTAGGTAGGTATTTGGAATTGGAATAAAAGTTAAAAGCTAGCCGAAGGCAATTATAAAAATTTAAAGGGTTAGTAGATTAGCACTATAGAGGATAGTAGTCAAGTAAAGTAAGCTTAAGATACATAGGTCTATTATATTTCTCCAAAATATCTCATTTCTGAATCAAATATGATTAATGAGTTATAAATTAGTTTTATAGTTTTATATTATTATTAGATATAATAAAATAAAATATCATTTTTGTTGTAAGACTTTGATCTACCAACTACTAATAGCTCTTTAAAAATATAATCGAGACAGATGTACAACTTTATTACTTAATAGTTCAATTTACAATTATACAATACAATATTATTAAAGCGGATGAACCTCCAGAGACACAGTAGAGAGATAAGGTTTTATAAAGAGAAAAATTGTTCATTTGTGGCCTTTTTAGTTTGGGTTATTAAAGATTCTAATCTACAAAAAACATACTCCAGTTTCACTTTATGTATCAGCTAAACAAGTGCTTAAAAACAAACAAGACCTTATAGTATATGAAATATATGTACATAGTATAGGAGACCCCTTAAAAACTTTTTGAAAAGTTTTGAAGCTGGAAAATACCTACATAAATAAATGACTCGAGTAACTTAATACTTAATATTATTACATTTTAGGTAGGTACCCTTTTCGCTTGTCTTTAAAATCCAAAAACTATAAAGTTACCTCATTTCTCATATAAAGTTTCTTATACGAGTAGTACTTACAGTAAAAGTAGTCATTTAAAAGTTAAACTTGAAGTTTAGGATAACAAATTGAAACTATTTTCCCTTAAAAGGTACACAATGTAAGTATATACGAGTCAGATAGGACTCGTAAGACATACTCATACGAGTCAGTAATTATTGAAAGAAAAGGGTTTAAAATAAAATAAAGGTTTAGCCAAGCTAATAGGTAAGGGCAAAAAAGTATAGTTAAAAGGCATACATATTAACTTTTTTCAACAAAAAATAAGTGGCTGGGTGGTTTAAGTTTAAGTTCGAAGTACGAGTACTTTTATAGGTATAGAGTTTAACCGATGAAATAGAAATGAATGATTTAGTTTGTGCTTTTTATAATTTATATCAATCATTTGTCTCAGAAAACAAAGTTGATGACTCTCATATATATTAAATACCATTAAACTTAAACACTTAAAATGTAGCAAGTTAAGCTTAGTTTTAATTTTAATGATATCAAATACTGGTAGGTACTTATTATTAAAAGGAAATGAGAGGGTCAAAGGCATAGGATATAGCTTAGGTAAGTAAGTATGTATATGTATAATATGTATAAGTTAGTAAATCGGACAAAAACTAGTTTCTCGATCTAATAAAATCTTTTGAAGTTAATTAAGTGAGAAATGATCAATTGTTCCAAACCATCCAGGGTTTTTTAATGAATCTTTGGGTTTTTCCATATAAGTACCTACTGAAGTATCTAAAATTAACATTTTTTAGTAAAATTTAGGTTTTATAGACTCGATATTCGATATTTTTTTTTTTTACTAAAATTGAAAAATGAGTCACTTTAAACTTTACTTTAAATGTAAATTTTTCCAAATTTAGGATACAAACAATAGTCCCTATAGACCAGAAAAAGTCTAACTTTCCTGGATAATTATCAATAGGTATTGAAATCTTGATTCATTTTCGAGAATTTATAATTTGATCAACTTTTTATCTTAAATTGCAGAATTTCAGAATTTCAGAAAACCAAAAAACCCATGATTAAATACCCTGTAAAAAGTTCTATCTGTATGTAGTATTGTCGATACACTATGTTTTACAGATACCTATTATGTATAAAATATTTTAAGTATGATATCATGTAGTACAATGAATGTGAGAAACGAGACGAATCAAATCTTTATATATCATTATCACATATACACATTAAATTCCATCTGATAAGATTGTGATAGGTTTAATGATATTTCTCATAAGTGTAAAGTAATAGAACCTAAAATGCAATTTAAATTTAATTCGACGGTAGTTATCAAGATACTCGAATTTTGAGAACTTTGAAGATATACCTAAGTATGTAATAGGCTTGGATTCTACTACCAATACATACTGGTAACATAGGTACTTATGATAGAAATGGCGGTTTAGCTAATTTAATGCAACATGAATTCCTAATCATATTTTTTAATTTTTTTTCTACTCTATCTTTACTTATAGTGTTATGTAGACGGTAGTATTAAATTAGTTTGATGGTGAGTATTATAGACAAATTATTCTATTCACCCTACCATCTAATAATTCTTAATATGGAATGCTTAGAAATATTATTGACTGTATTAAGCCTCGAGTAGAGACTAATAATCTGTTGGGAAAAAAAATTTAAATAAAAAGAAATAGTTTTTGAAGTTTTTTGAAGTCGAGTCTTTGGTTTGGATACAGTAGGGGTGCTATAAAGTAATTCCAAACTGGTGAAATTGTCACGATTTCAAAATCATTTCGAACCGAGTATCGACGAGAGCTCCTCACGATCAGAAAACTCAAATTATATCATTCAATAGACAATTACTGAATCGAGAATTTAGAAAAAAAAATCATCACTGCTTATTACCTTATTAGTTAGTACTTATAAAGATATACCTAGCAAACAGAAAGCTCAGACATTTTCTAAAGTTTTAAAAAGTATTTAGGTTTAGGTACAAGTAAAGATATACTGCAAAATAATAAAGTTCAAATTTTTCTCAAAAAATGGCGAGGGATTTGCAAAGTAATTGGTAAATATGAGATAAGCTTTCAGCTTTAGCTTTTTGATATAATCAAAAATTGTAAATTAAAGGTTCAAGGGTAATTTTTAGATAGACCTTCAAAATCTGTGAAATTAAAAACCGATCATTAATTTGACTAATTTATGAGTTTTCAAATAAATATTGGTTCTTAAAAACTTCAGGAACCTCGAAAAAATTGGTTTCTTGGCATAATTAGGATATAAATTAATCTTGGGTACCTTAAATGTCCAATTAATTTGGATTTGGAGTCAAAATTTTGAGCTTGAAAACTTTATTGAATGTTTTACCTAGAAGGCTACAGATACTTAAGTATAACGAATGCCTACTAGATTGTAATATTGGTCAATCGAAAATCAAAAAGATCATTTAAAAAAATGCTATTTTAGGGAAAGTAGGTAACTGTAAAGTACCTACAAAAGAAAATGTTGAAAAATTTTGAATTTTTTTGAACTTTTACTTGTGACTATATAGATAGTAGTATTTTAGTAGGTAGGTAGCTTATAAGAAATATTAAAAAGGAGTCAAAAGCTTAGAGGTAAAGCAAATTCTTCAATATATTATGATAATAATTATGATGATGATGATAGAATGGAATGAAAAAGCATTAAAAAAAGTGTGCAATTACTCTGAGGAGGAAGTCTTCAATAGTCTGGCTACTCCTCCCTCTAAAATCACAAACCATCATCAAAACGAAACTTTAAATTCGTACCTTAAAATTGTAATAAAAATACCTATCTAATAAAGTTCAATTTAAACTGGACTATCATATAAGTACATACTGTATACTTATGATTAAATATGTTCTCTTCTGTTCTGTTCTGTATATTGTCAGGATCATTTTTATGGCATTTAATACTCATTTAATAATAGTGAGAAAAAGAGAGCTTTCAATTCAAGTGACTCTTTACCCTTTACAAATGAAATGAATTGTGAATGTGATTATTATATTATTAAATAAATACATTGTACATAATACCTAGGACATGTATGTAGGGTCCCAGACTTTTATTTATAGCTAGTATTTAGATAGACGTACTAGTACAGATACAACAATACAAGTACGATTGAATAGACAGAGTATAAAAATAAATACATTTGTATTTGTATCGTAATGCTGTATGTATAATTGAGAGAGAATGGAAGATATCATTAGAAAACGCTTGGCGACTACTTTTTTTTCGAATCCTTTTTTTGTTCCAATTTAATAATAATATAATTCTAGATGTATCCTCTGAATTGAAGACTAGCCGACCACCAAACCTTCGCCGCTCGATTTTTTCTACTAGATACTAGAGTACTAGAGTAGTTACTTGACTTATAATTTTATAATTCGGGACTTGGAAGTCTGATCTGATCCTTTTGTCCCGTGGATAGAAAAACACTTTCAACTTCTTACTTGAAATTATATCCAAGGACTGAACTATTTACTTAAAGAACTGTTAAGGACTTTTTAATAGATCATATTTATAAAGATATTCTTGAATTTCCAGATTTGACTTATCTGGAAATGTCAAAAATAGAGTAAGTAATCTGTCATTCTTGTCAAAATACAAAGAAAATAAAGTTTGAAACTGTCAAAAAGTCAAAAATATTCTTGACTTGGAATACATACTATAGCATAGATTACTATACAGTAAAAACAGCAGTTACGAGTAGGTACTTACTTTTCAAAATATATCAATTCATATCTAGATATACCTATCTCCATTCCCCATGTGTTATTATTGTTTATTTCTGGAAAACCTTGATATTTTTGCAAAAATATTTTTCATATTATTCTGAAATTATTGATAATTTGAGAAATTTTGAAAGTTTTTCTGTCAATTTTTGAAAATTTCTCATGATTATCTACTATATATTGTGTTAGAAATTTTGATATTTTTGAAAATTTTAAGTAATTGACTAAAATATTTTGGATCTTTTGAGAATATGTAGAAAAATTAAATATTTTGGAGTTGAAATTATTAAGTTTAGACGTTTTCCTATGTGACATTACGTACAAAACGGGTATTTCAAGCGTAAGATTTTAATTTAAGGTGACTGAATAGAATAAAGGACAAGTAAGTAGTAATAAGTAGTAGGTACGTAAGTAAGGGTACTTAAAAAGAGAGGTGATGATGAAAAAAATTTTTGAAAAAAACCTGAAGGGGACTTTATTTACCTTTTATTAAGCCGGAGACATTTTGACTGGCGCTTCATCGTTAATTCCCTACCCTTAACATAACAATACAGAATTAATATCTACATACATACGTGTATCTACCCTTATCCATACTTATCTACTTATGTACCTTTGGTATATTATCGAATTCTTTATTTACTTGCCTATTTAATTCTCTTTAACCACTACTCTTTCTAATCATTTCATTACAGCCTAGCCCTTATAATCTAAATGGCTATAAGTACCACTCAATTTCAATTCCAATTGAATAGAATCCCTCTAATAACACCTCTACTTTGCTGATGATGCAAAAAAAGTCATTCTAATTAATTTGGTCCAGTTGAAAATTTCGCTTTTGTTCGGCTCGAAATAATCATTGTATTCTCACACCACTTTACTTACTACAAGTAGTAAGTACACATTTTATTCAATCATTTGGCGACTTAAAGACCAAAGACTATTTTCCATTCATTCACTACTGATATTTGTGCCTATATAGTAAATAGAGATACGTGTGAAAAGCCTCACCTGCTTCTTATATATGGTGTCTCCGTTTAAAAAATTTGAAATTTCAAAGTCAAAAGTCATTTATTGTTATTGTAGTCAGTATTAAAAGTTAGAATGAAAATAAAAGTGATTGTTCAAATGATAGCCCTTGAATTTAAGGGCTTTTGTCCATAATAATAAACCCGAAATTCATTTCCGTTTTCAGTTTTTTTATACATAAACAGCTGAGAAGATATCTATATATTATGTATTCGTTCGTGTGAATCAAATTATCAATAGATTTTTCTAAGGCTAACTATTCTCACTGAATTAACAAGTAGGTACCTAGATAATTCGAGTTTTTTTTTCAAACTCTAAACTTGGTATATTTTTAATCGGATTAAACTTCTTGAAATCTTGAAATGTGGACGAGTTCTGAAAACAAATAAGCAAATAAGTAAAAGTAGTCATCAAAAAAAGTAAAAGAAAAAAGTGGCCGACAGACAGACACCAACTCACCCATGAGAGACTGATGAGACTGTGAATTTGAATTTAAATTTGATTCAAATCATGATTATTAAGATTAGACAAAAGTCAAAGAAGTGGTATTTGTATACCTATTGACTGTACTGTGTAGTTAATAGTTAAGAACTGTAATAATCATCTAATATAGAGTGAAATTGTTGAGAAGATTAGCTTTAAATTTAATAGACATATGAGCATTAAAAAAAGCTAAAAGTATCGAATCAAATGGAAAGCTTTTAATTTGAGCTTATTTAAGACTCTTGTGTATCAATGTATATTTGAAGGATTTAATAGGTAGGTAGTTGAATTGAAATAAAAAAAAGTATTATCATTGTTGTTCAATGCAATTGAATAGGAAATAATTTGATTAAGGCGCCTTCAGAAGTCGTCGCCTTTTCTTCAGCTCATAAGTACTACTACTAGATAGTAGATAGGTACTATTATTGGTTGATTATTATTGACCTGAAAACAAAAGAACAACAATATGGCTACAGAGGAATACCGAATTTAGATGGGTAAATGGGTACTTTGGATTTTTCTGGCCCATCATCGTATTATCATCAATAATAATTTTAATTCTAATACGTGTTAAGGATCTATCAAAAAACTATTAAGGAAATACACTATGACTGTCTCCGACACCAAAAAAACAGAAATAAATAGTAGTGTAATAAGAATACAAATTACAAAAATCATCCATAAAAATACGCTTTGGTAGCTTATCTTATGAACTGATGTATGTATTCAGTATGTACTTACTTACTATTACGAATATCTTGTCAAAATAAAATCCATCAGAAAATAAATAATTTGAGTATAAAGTTTTTAGGTCTACTAGTTTAAAATCGCCCCGAAAATCGCCCAAGCGAAAATAAAAAAATTAAAATTCTCATTTCGACAAAATTTCTAAGTCTTTTACGGAGTATTAGGATTCATAAAGTTCAATTTTCGGGTTTTTAAAGGATTTTATTATAAACATTTTGTTTTGACATTTTCGATTTTATCAAATGACCATACAAGTAAATAATATTATTTTTTATTTCGAGTATCTAAATACAAGTTACAAGTAACATGCCATAATTCGTATCTAAATAGACTTAATTTCCAAGAATTTTTCTGACCCTTGAGAATATTTGATGTGTGGAACAGACAAATAATGGTATTATACAATAACAATATAATAAACGGGTATTCAAAGTATCGACTCACGCAAAATAAATTGATCTCCATACAATTCTCAAACAATTTCCTCAATTTTTAGTATTACAATACTGATACAATGTCATTGGAGTACATTGATTCGAATTGTAAATAATAAATTGGGTAATTTTTGAAAATATTGTAAGTAGGTAGATACTTTTAACTCCAAAAAGGGTATATTACCGATACTGTAGTAAAGTAAATACTATGTATAAATAAGGGGGAAAGGCAGAGCACGTTGAAGTACCAATCCTTCAACTACATAGGATTTCATTCTTACCAATTAGTTTTACGAGAAATCGTAAAATAAAATCTTTTTTTCATAAGGTAAGTAAATAGTTTTGGATTTGAGTTTGAGTTCTGAGAAATTATCTGCTGTTAGTTTGCTAGAAAATAAATTATACATTTTAATGTTAAGTTTACGAGAGATTTAATGCCAATTGTACTACATAAATGAAGATTTACAAAAAAGTTTTCTGTCACAAATTCAAAGGTACGAGTATCCAAAGTCCAAGTCCAAAGTTCAAAAAAAAAAAGAAAAAAAAAATACCTAATAATCGAAATTCTCAAAAATCATCAGAATTTTCTAAAAATTTTATAAGCTTTTCAATTTCTCACAATTCTTGAGATGAGAACAACATTAGTCCTAGAAATATATGACAATCTGATAATTGATAATTGATAATTGATATAAAAAATCCAAAAAATGAAAAATCTACTTGGAAAATCGAAATGCATGAAAAATGATTTCCAAACAAACTTAATCGGAATTTTTTAGTATTTTGACAAATTAAATTTTGACAATTTCACTTGTAAACTCATTTGTGAGATAGGTAATTGTGATTGTGATACATATTATTCTCAATTTCTCGAAAAATAAATCCTCTCATCGCTAATTACTTGGCTAATCCTAAGCCTAACCATAAGAGGAATTCTTCCTATCTATAATACTGGTACTATAGTATATCAATAGTATCCAGTAAAATACAAGTATCACCATTATATGTACGAGCGTACATATCCATTCTAATATCCAAGCTAATAGGTATGTTTCTTGTTTGTATGAAGCACTTATTCTAATTAAATAAACGTAAAAATATAAAAACAAAACTTGATTCTAATTTTCTTGAGAAGAAAATTTTTCAAAACGAGTTTGACCAATAATTTTACCAAGTTGATTACCAATATGATAATTGATAGTGAAAGAAAAAAATAAACGCAAAAATTTGATACGTGACCTTTCAGGAAACAATGAGCCATGGCCATGGATGGGTCAGGTTCCCTGTGACAAAACCTGTGAAAAAATGGGTTTCCTACTCGATTCTAAACAATCTATATTGGAAGGGTTCAAAATAGGATTTAAATTAAATAGCCTCTATACGAGAATGGGGCCTTTGTTTAGAAATGGCCTAGTTAGCCATTGTGTAGCACGGGTTGATCAGCTAGTTTTTGTGATATTAGTCTCAACTCTCATTACACATGCCAGTGAATAAACTACAGTATCTCAACTACTTGGTTGATTACTTCTTCAAGTTTCAAGATTTCAGAGAAGAATCAAGAACAATGTAGGCTGAAAAAACCATTGAATGTTGTTACAGAATATAATTTACGAGTATCAATGCATTAGTATTAATTATTATACATATACACTACTGTATAAGCAGAGTGCATGCTTGCCTATGGCAATCTCAAACCTCAATCCTCCAATCCCTCGACGAATTATTAGGCTTCCTAATTTGAGTTTTGAGAAAATTGAGAAACAAATTGGCAATCATGATCTGATGCCTCCAACTTAAAACTTGACAAAACGAGTTAATTCTCATCACTTGATGATGATGAGCAGTGAGATTGCTCAGCTTACTTGCTATTAAATATTAGTCTTCTAAAATTCAGATAAGTTATATATGGACAAGTGATAGGTAGTATAACCGAGTGAATTTTTAGTACCTATACTATACATACAAAACGACCATTTTCGTATCTCTCAACAATACTGTTATCTTATTCGAGCTCTTTTTTTCACAATAAGGATAATAGGGAATAATGATGGTGATGAAGATGAAGTCAATAAAATTCAGATAAAATATCAGTAAAATAAAATAGCATGAGATTGAGGATTTTTCGAGGAGGGGCACAGATCGATGGTTTCACAGATATGATTCAGATTTGAGATTATACAACTTCCAAGGTGTTGGTGTTATCACCACTACTCGCTAATATACGCCCCTTTTCAAGCCCATAAGAAATGGTTTACACTTGTCTGTGAAATAATCACAATTTTTTTTAAAGTCATCTGGTGTACTAGGGACTAGGTAGCTTTGGAATTGGAATCTAAATAAAATTATCCTACAAGAGCGAGGTACGAAATTATTAATTGTTTTAGAAATTGCTAAAAAAAGAGAGTCAGGGTCAAAGCTTGTTTAATTATGTTATAAATGTGGCCGAAATATTCAAAATCCAAATTAGATGAGAATGAAATCCCAGATTTCAAGATTGATTTGAATTTAGAATTTAATAAGTGCTTAGCTCTACAGTCTACATTATTGAAAATATCGTGAAATTTGGTTAAGATAATATTAATGTCAACATTTTTTCAAATTTTGCTAGTGGAGGTTGTAAAAAATTTGCATCAATTGCCTAATCTTATCTTTCCAAAAATTTTCCAGAATGTTATTTATATCCTAGTAGTACAAGTTACAAGTATGTACAAGTAATAGGTAAATGATAGAATTTTCTCTAAAAATGTGTCCATTTGCTTGCTTTGTTGTATATCACATGCATTAATATTATAAAGATATAAATTGGAGAAAAAGCGAGAGACAGACATCACAGTTTGTGTCTCGAGGGAGAGGACGACGAGTTTATTGCTCAGATTCAGCCAGATCATTTCCCATCTACTGATACTTATACTTATACTATACTGATACTTTGTACTTACACTTTCAAATCTCTGAGCTCATGAATAGCAAATAAAGGGAAAACACATTATCACGCCATTCTGAATAAAAGGGAAAAAGACTACACTTAAACCTTACATTTCTTCAAACTTCAAGTACCTATCTGTACTATATATACCCTACCTACTTATATAATATGTATAAATACAAATGGAATATTTCACCACCACCACCAAGAGAGAGAGAAAAGATGAAGATTTTGGCCTGCGCCCCTGAATACCAAAAAACTGCAAAAACCCCCATTTTATAAGGATAAGTAAGTAAAATCCATTTTTCTCGGCTCTTACATCGAAATCTAGATCCTGTATTTTAAAAAAGATACTTTTGAGACTTCAAGTCCGTGGTGTAAATGTAAATATTTTCTCTCAAAATTGAGGTTTCAAATATGAAATGGATGATTCTTCCAGTATCAGCAGTAGTACATAGTATAAGTATTGACTTGCTGATATTTTCTCCAGATAAATAATATATTCCATTTGTGAAAAAGCATATAAAATATTTTATTTCCCAAGATTACCTTTCTTATTCTTCTTTTTCCAGTAAAATTATTCATTGACTTGACTTTCTCCAAGATAAGTTTAAGTAGTTGCAGGTCCTTGCATATAAATTTAGATTTTTCTACTAGTATTAGTACTATAGTAGACATAGATCATGGGAAAACTTTTTGATTTCTTGACTTTGCAACTTTTCTCAGATTTATGCTCTTTCACCATAGACTACTTATTTAACTACTTATATTTACCCGTATTACCCTTTTTCCTGTTTGCTAGATACTTGAAGAATTTTTTCGTCCTTTTTTATGGAAAAATACTTTATACCCATAATAAGTTCCTACTACATAGTAGTGGTTTTAACTGAGGTTTGATTTTTTCGCGATTGCTCACAAAAAGGGATTGGTTTGATTTTTTTTGGAGATTTTTTGGAGGTTTTGGATTTTGGAAGCTGAGAAAGTTTCTCTGCATTTACCCTTGCAAAGATTCAGCCATTAGCTTCAGCTTTCTCCATAAATCACATTATCTTTATTTTATACTTTTAAGAGGCGAAGAAGATGAGAATTGCGGCTGCGGGTATGAAAATCACAAGGGATTAGGCAAATTTTGACGCTTTTATAGAACACAAGACATTTGGACAAATATTCACTTTTGTCAAAGTATGATCCTTAGTTCTAAAGCACATTTTTACTAATATCTATAAATACAGATATAAACGTATTTAATTTAGAGTACATTAGATGAGATGCATACAGGTGTAAATAAATTTAGAATACCCTACTTCAATTTGCTTCAAAAAAATTTGTTATGCGAAAATTCTCAGGACTTTTGAAAAATCTCGAAAAGAATAATTTTTAAACTTCCAGAGTATCCTACATGTAGTTTTAGTTTTAGGATAAATTGCTGATAATTTGATGATTTTTTTAAGTATGTAGGATAATTACTTAGCATCAAATCAATTGAATATTTTGCTCATTTGTCATAGAACGATCTCTACATTTAAAGAATATATCAGTCTATTTCCCATTTCCCCTCCAGTTTTAATAGGACTGTAGCAATTTCCAACTTTAACATTCGCTTTATACTCGTACATACATATATACTTACTTTCATTTGGGCTATCAAAATCTCTAGATAGATTCAGATTTGGTTTGGATTTTGGATTTGGATCGAGTGTAGTATTTTCGGGGGGTAATGTTTCATTCTGCAGAGATTTATCTTCTCCTTTTCTCAAATTACTTCCCCTTTGAGTCTCTCGTGGAGGAAGTCGACGCGAATTAGACGGGAAAAGTGCAGACGACAGATTGGGAATAAACCACGACCGACCCATCTTTACATTAACCAAACCAAATCTAAATCTAAATTGCACACAAAATCCATATAAATTAAAACTTACTATGTACACTATTTATAGTATAGCACTACTATACAAAAAAGCACTTAATTCACTACATAAGTATTAGTAGTGCATAAGTATTAGCATTAATAGCAAGTAGCAAAGTAGTTGAAGGATCAATTAGCTCATTTATTGGACACTATCTGGCCAATTTCTGTCAGACCAAAAACTTCAAAAACCGATTCAAGTCCAGTGGGGATTTATTTTTATTTATTTTTCTCTTTGACTATGTTACTCTATGAGAGGAGGACAAGTAGTAGGGCACTTGTAAACTTTATTTACAAATATGCTTTTATCCCAACAATACATATCTTGATCCATTTACATATTATTTACTATTTACTAAAAGTAAGTATAGACTATTATGTTACAAATTCAACATGTAAAATCGGGCTTTTTCTACAATTTAAATGCATAAAGATCGGACTGAAGATAAGGGACTGTTTGAGGCTGAATGGCTCTTAATCGTTTATTGCTACATGGGGACCCCTAATGAGCAGCGAGCATGCAAAAGCCTTGTCAATGAAAACAACTATATAATACTATTGTACTCAAGTAATAACAATAATAGTTGTAAGTGAACACTTGAATCCCTTTATGTCTAATGTTTTAAGTACTCAGGATCAGTACTATACCTACCTATTATACTTAAAAGGGAAAGATTCGAATGCGAAACCACATAATATTACTACATATTTTTCGAAGGCATTTTTCTCATTTTGATAAAAATTTGCTGACTAAGAAATCTGAAATTTTCAAAATATAAATTATTATTACATACTGCAAAATGCAACATTTTGAAACTTTTCAGGTTTTGAATGTAAAAAATGAGTTTTCAAATTTTCAAGTTGACTGGTTTCCCTTTGGTTTGGAGTCTCGTGTTTTTTCTGATTGCATGTTCGGAAATGGTCAAAGTCTGCCCCTAACACTTGTACTTACACTTTGGTATTAGTGCTTTTGAAGGTAATGTAAGGTGTACTTGTATCAGTATATTATGAATTTTGTGTGTATTTTGTAGGTAAAAGGTAAAAGCAAAGTGTATACTAAAAACCGGAAGTTATTAACACTCAGGTTATGCCATTTGAGTTAAATTGTCCCGACACTTTCGTCTCTTTTTTCGGATATTTCCAAGTGCCGCACCACTTAAACTCTATACGGGTATGGGGACGGTAGATATAAAATGTTTTCAGAAAAATATACTTTTGGAGGATAATAACAATAAAGCACGATAGTTAGCTTTGGCCATGTATTCTATTCTAATACTAATATACCTACCATTATTATATCGAAATATCCCGCAGTCAGTCAGTCAAAATAATAATGGAATAATGGGACATAAATGCTGATATTATGTAACAACAAAGTGGATGCAAACTCGAAAAATTCATTTCCCCCCTCTTATTATTATAGCAAATAAAATATTATTTTTTTTATTCATATGTAAAATAAGAAGGAAGTAATCGTCAAAATGTTTCTACTACCATTTCTTTGTACTACCTACATATATGGATTTCATAAATTCAATAGAAAGTCACAAAATAGGAGTCTAGCTGTTTATTTAAAGAGCATTTGCATTTCTAGCATTTGTATTTCTAGCTTAATCAAATTGACTTTTTTTGTAAAAAAGATTAGATTCTTATTAATGGATTCTCATTAATTCTCATTAATGAATATTAGCTAAAATTTTCAAAATTATAAAAAACATGGATTCAAAATGATTCAAGATTTGTGAAAAAGTTGAATAAAAATAGACAGGTACAGATACTTACGGTTAAAGGAATGTTCCAAATGATTGTAGGTACAAGATTTTAGTATACTACCCAAGTATACCAAGTTTTATTTTAGAAAATAATTGATTCAAAAGAAAAAATCCAAAAAAAATTGATTTTTTGGTATACTAATTTGATTCAGCTTTGAAAAGGCAAATTTTGATTTCACATAGAAATTACAGTAATAATATTACAGAATGAAGCCACCTACTTGCTGGATTATTGATAAGAAGCCATAACCAAATATGGTTTAAAAATTTGCAGAATATAACAATTTAATCGGTAAAAAAATAAAGCAAAAAAAGATATAAAAAAGGTAGTGTCTAATGTGGTCGAAGTAATTTAAATAAAATGTTTTTATTCACATAATTTCTGGATTTAACAAATGTGTGTACTTATATTCAAATGTGGCTAATAAATATTATAAATAAAGCTCATTGTTATGCTCATTCATGATTAAAATGCATGCTAAACATAGCTAATGGTCTTTTATCTCGCTTTTTCAAAATTTCAAAATCGGAAATGGTGAAATGGAATAAAGTGTACTTGTGCTGTGCTTTCTTTTCAACATTTTCCTCGGTCTCTCTTTTTGTTCTACATTATTCGTATAGAGTTTTAAAAGTTTTTATCATGATACATTACTTGCATTTAATACAAATATATATATAGTACAAATACTGATAAAAAAAAGAAAAATAGGACATTTATTAAAGTTTTTTAGGTACATTTCAAGAAAGCACAAAGTGTTCATTTCACTTTATTCTCTTTAAAAAAATGCTTTTTCCCAAATGACTGTCTTTTTCTAACTTTTATGGCCCGCCTATACTTAAGATACTTAAGATATTAAGCCTAACAGAGCAAAGTACTTTTGCTAAAAGTACACTTTTAGCATAAAAAAATGAGAATAAAAGAATTGTAATGTATAAGAATTACGTATAAGTAAAGAGAGAGAGAGAGAATTAAAGATAAGTTTAGAGCTTAGGTCCATTAAATCTAAAGGATTTCATTTTCCCTTATGAGTTTTACGAAAGAGCTTTTCGAGTCCTTTAATAGTACTATAGATATGTATGTGATATGTTGAAAGTATTCCGGAAGTCATTTGCTTGCCCTTTTTATTTTCTGATGATAGAATTACGAGAAAACTCTGCTGACATTATCCTACTATTATGGTACTATGTATACTTTACTTAAGATTAGTCTGAAATTTTCCGAGTTTTTTTTTCAAGAAATTTGGAAGTTTAGTTGGAGAATTATTTGGCTCGAGTTTTACTATAAAAAGCTTATTTCTCTTTTAAAACCCTTTATATCATTTTACTCATGCTTACTTGGCTATCACATTTAGCTACTTATTATACACTTATCCATTCAATGGTCATATTGAACAATGCGAAATTTGTCAAAAACCTTATTTCATTTGAGAAACTTAGCCTAAGTTTAAGCCTAAGCTTTACTTTATACATAGTAGATATCAATTTCAAAAGTTTGAAGCTTTTATAGTTGAACCTAGATAAAATGTCATGGGTTAGAATTTATCTTGGGTTTTTAAAATTTTCTAATTACTCATGTAAGGAGTTCAAAAAGCAGAAAAAATCCAGTTCCAAATTGCATCTGTTTGTTTATATCTCATACTCACGATCAAAGTAAAGAGAACGACGGAAAATACAAAGTACTAATGTTAAGTTAATCATAATTTTTGGTGTAATCCTAATTTTGAAAAATGATAATGTCAATTCCCATGAGATCATTTACCTAAATGACCACATTATTACTATCTTTACACATGGATCAGATCAATGATATTTTTTTTAAAGTCTATAGTTAGTTGTGTAAGTACCAATTTAGTATTTTATATTCTGTATTTAATCTGATTCTTAAAGTATCATCAGATTAAATGACTGTATACTTAAGATTAGTTTCTATAAAAGTTATATAAGTTATGTAGGGTACTAATCTAGTAGTAGTAGGTATTCAGTATGTATAAGGAGACCGTGTCCAATGAGAAAATCAATATTGCGGTGTCTTAATGGATATTTTATTTCATGACATTCTCAAAGAACAAAATCCGTCACCCCTAATACAAGTTTACGGATTTAAGTGTACATAACCCCAGTACATACACAAGTCTAGCATAATACTTAAGACTATCATTAGATATGTAACACAGTGTTTGATATAAAATAAAGCACTATTTTCCCACAAAGTACTTAACTACTTAAACTATTAGTAGTCTCAACGAAACTGAACTGAAACTGAATCTCTCTCCCCTTTACTTTTCCTAGAAAAAGTCTATTGTTTTCCCGCACTTATTAGTATTATAGTACCTAGTATTACTTGAACTTATTTCAAAGTCTCAAAATACTCGTACTATTATTTCTACACTGTTATTGTTTTGTTGAGGACCTATTTAAGTTGAGCCTAATTGACCTCGCCTATTACCTACTACTTATACTCGATTACCATTACTAATATACGCTTTTACTTTTCAAATTAGGACCCTAAAAAGAACCCTATTTTCTATTTACTTTCTACTACAAAAGTAAGTACTTACTTACCTACAACTTTTAAAAGTACAAATAAAAACACTACACAAACTACTTTGGTATAGATATAATGTAGGTATATACGATTACGATACTTTGAAATTGAAATAGGAAGCTCATTTCAATTAAATTCACCCTATTTAGATTTTGAAATTCTCCAAAATTACTTTTCTATTGTTCTCATCGTCCGGAAATTTAAACTTCCCCATTTATACTATTAAATATAAGTAGGGTACATTGACAAGTGTAAGGACTCTAGAAAAAATAATCATTTTTTTGGGAAAAATAGAAAAACTGTAGTTAAAACTGACGTATATCTAAATGCTAAGAGACTCTATTTAAGTGAAATAATTATTTACAATGGTCAATCGTAATTGTCCCAAACTTCTCTAATTCTAATCCTAATTGCCACGCCTTATATTATGGTTTACTTACTTTTAGGCACTAAAACTATACAATTTTAGGCCCGAAAGCTGTAAAACTCAAACAAAATTATCAAAAGCTCTCAGAATACTGAATTCAGCAGAACTTTTAGTAGCAATGTCTAATGGTTGAGTAATCAGGCTTTCAGTGCAATAATTGCAGTAATAAAACTGAAAAAAAGTGGAAAAATTACGAGTACCTACCTAAATTAGATACAATAATAAAACTCTGAAAACACTATACTGATTTGTTTTAATGTTCTTTAATTTTATATTTGTATTTTTACACATTTTGCCTATTTGTGGCTTGATTATAGTGCAAATTATTCCATTTTAGAACATACTTGATCATTGAAAAAATCCTTAATTCAACTCAACTATACCAGTATATTCTGTATTGGTAGATAGTAGGCAGTTTAATCTAGAACTAATGACTAATTGAAAGGGTTTGAAAAAGTTTGTGCCAAATTTGGTTTGGTATAATTCTACTAATGTATGTATAACAGATAGAATAGTTTGTACTTGATAGGAAAAACTTTCAACAAAATAATGTAGTAAAAAAATAGTTGATTGCTTCATTGCGAGACTACCGCTAGGGCTTTATAAAAGTCTAGCTAATATACTATGTAGTGTATCTATATGAAAAATTGATCACGTTTTGAAGCAATTCTATCCACAGAATATTTACAAAAAGATAAATTGGAAATATTAAGAAGCGAATTTTTGCAAATTATTCAAATATTTTGAGGTTTTTAATATTTCTTTTATCATTTTGAAGGAATTTTATTCAAATATCTATTGGGTAAATGGCAAAAATTGTTCTAATCTTCTCAAAAGCTCAATTTCTAAGCATATAAAGCTCTTAAAAAAGTAACGTAATTTATATCAAAAGCTATAGACAGTTTTTTTAAAGTTATTTTCACGAATGCGAGCTAAAAAGCGGCTTTAACTACTCTATTACATTTATTGATGATGTCCATTTTTACGACATTAGATATCCCTAATAGTATTGATAGTAGTAGTAATATTAGTATTATTGAATTAAATCGAGTTAGTTCTTTTGATCTGATGATTGACTAAAGCAATAAAGTACGCTAATAATGCATTTACTTTATCGGAAAATACAGATTCAGATAAGTAAATAAATTTATCCGACAACCCGACCCTTTCATCGATATAAGTTATTCTAGTAGGTAATGTACAACTTTATTTATAGTCAAAATTCCCCTTTTTTCTGGAAAAATGTAAATGTACAGCGATTTAAATCCATTTATTCCAAAATTTATAGAGTAAATCTCCATTTGGTTGTTCACTTATCCCCATAATAACTTACTAATAGCACTACTGACTACTACTACTACACAATATTAAGTATGCTCCTGATGTTTATATCAAAATAAAATTTTTATAAAATCACCAAAAAGGGTCGAAGGGCATAAATATTTATATGTAAGTATGTATTTGTAGAGAAAGGGCAAAATTGAGAAATGTAAAGTATTCATTGACCAGAACACTTCGGAAAAAAATCTCTCCGATTTTTCTTGATAAATCGGGGAAAAAACTGTGGAAATATCCAAAGATTTTTTTGGGGAAAGAAGGCCACAAAAATACAAATGCTTTTCTAACAAGAGCTCAGAGTCGTGACGAGCCTCTAAATTATTGGGTCCAGATTTATTTATTACTGTACTATGTCCTATATGTGAGTCCCCTTTGTATGTTACTTTGCGTTCAAAAAAGCTTTTTCAAGCTCTGAACTTTTTCTTTCTTTTGAACTGAAACTCTTAACTTTCCTACATTACATACATTAGTACCATATAAAAAGTACATAGGGTCATAGGAAAAAGGGGACAGATTTAAAATAATAATTGCAGTATCATCTCAAAATCCTCCAAAATGTATTATAGTACCTTACATAATACATTACATTACGTATATGATTGTACAATATTTGAGAACAAAGCAAGTTAAGTGAATTAGAAAAATTGTAATTAGATTCTATTTACAAGAGTGGGCAGAAATGATTGCCATAAAAAATTATTAATTTGATGGGAGTTTGTGGGGTGACAAAAAATCTGATTAGGCATTTTTTAATCAATTATTCAACATTTTGTACATACAAATACAAATAGATACTACTTCATATTTATAATAAAATAACTAATTTTCTTAGGATATATATTGTAGTATATTCGAGTATATTCGAGTATATTTAGATATACTCGAACAAATAATATTCAAATGTAGAGATTATATACTTACTGTTTTAAGTAGTCATAATTCATTCCTTAAGGCGGAAGCTGAGTTTAATTTAAGCATATTAAACTTTGCTACTTCACACTTTAGACATCTCAAAATAATCATTTGTCACTTTCAAACTTTGTGTTGGATGACGTTAGTAAGTACACTACATCATTACTTATACCATTGCCACTAAATAATAGTAGGAAAGTAACAAAATAGATTCGATTTAACGATAAGTTCAAAATTATTCTACCCCACAATGTCAACATAAACAAAAAATTTCCCATTTTTTATATTTTCAGGTCAAATAAAATTTATGTATTTCAACAAATCCAATTTTGAATTAAAAATACTACCTATATTATATTTCAAGAATTATTAAAAATCTCATAATCCTCAAAAATACTCAAAAAATTTTCAGAAATGTTAAAACTCCAGAAATACTTATACTAAAAATTTGTCAAAACTCAAAGATTCTGGAAATGTAGGGTCTTACTATCCAAAAACTCGAACATTTTGATGTATAGGCATAGGTATAGGTATTTTGAATTGAACAAAATGGCTCTTGATATTTTAAACCTGAATCCTTTACAAGTATTAAGTAAGTATAGTACAATGATGCTCTGAAATGAGAGATTATGAACTTGAGGATTTGTAAGCATTGTAGTACATAGTACTATATCGGTATTATGTACAAAGATGATGATTTGATTGATATTTAAATAAGGGTCTCTTAATTCTATTCATATATCTCATAAGCGGTAAGGATTAATAAAGTTGTACTGTGCTACAACTACTCAAGAGGATACATTATGATCATTTTGGCAACTCATTCTAGCTAATGAAAATGTAATTGACTTTCCTTTGTTGTGAGAGACATTCGAAAAAGCAGAAAGATTATTCAGTGTTGAGGATATGTATATTAATTCTACACTTACAAAATATTTATAATGATTATTAATAAACTCCTTATAAAATAAATTCTATCAACCCCTCCTTCCCAACTCGAATAAAAGATCATTATTGCCTATTTACATGTACTTACTGTATTTTTAAACTCATATATCACCATCAGTATCAGTAGGACTATAATCTCTTGATTTGAAAAAATCATCAAGTAGGAAATGACAACTTATATAAGTTATAAGGATAGGTACTTATGTATCCTTTAAGAAAATAAGTATAAAATTGAGAGTCTCTTATAACTAAATTAATGTGTCAAATCCACCGAGCTATAAATAAAATTACAAGCACTTTATAGAATGATTAATGAGACTTTTTGAGAAAAATGAAATACCAAATACCTTCAATTAATAGCTAATTTCTCATGGAAAAGGCCTTTAATTGAAGTTTAATTTGTAGGTACTGTATTATCAGTACTTATTCGGTTGTAAAAAAATTCAAGTAGCAATTACCTCTTGCTATGTACTTTTGTATTATTTTATTTCAATTCGTTACTTATTAAAAAAAATTCTCTTGAATTTCTTTGTTTCAAGTTTCTAGGTATGTATGTATTTGAATATAGGTACTTAGTACCTACTACGAGTACCTACTCGTAGAAAATGATAATACCCTGTTTTTAAATTTTTTGTCATAATAATTAAACAAATATAGTCCTTACTACTAGTACCAACTTTAACTATAGGTATGTATCAGAATAACCAGTAGTACAGATATAGTACTTACTAAAAATTTGATCTTTTGCAAGCAAACTTCATTTCACATTGCATTGCATTTGGCATACATAAATTTCTGCCTATTTCAATGAATATGAATTGCGTAATTTGGATTGATTTTTAAGGTTATGCAGTATGTTACAACTTAATTGACAAATTTTAAGTCTACTGAATTCGAAAGTGTTCTCTGGTCTCCCTTCAAAAAATTCCTTTGATCTCAAATCTCAAAATAAGTGGAGTCATTAAGAAGACTTTTCATTCAATGTAAGTGGCACAAGGCGCAAATACTAACTTGTATTCTAGCAACCATTTGCATTAGTAAGTAGGTATGTAATACTACTGGTCTTGGTAATACTAATATTCTTGAGCTAGAGTTAAGATTTGGGATCTGAGAATGAATTTTAGAGTAATTTATAAAGGGGGAAACTTTTACTTTAAAAAATGTTCTACAAAGTCCTCAAGGGAAAACATAAAGTAAAGCAAGTAAAGCGTTCATTTTATTTCCAAGCTCGGTTCTCGATGTGACAAATTGGACCCAAATCTCTTTGATTAATTCGGTTGGATATAAAACCGATTTGACACTTTGGAAAATGCTAAAAAGATCTTGACTAGTGCGCTGATGATCTACTGGTACTAACTAGATATTCCCAAATTTTCCCCAAACTCTGATTCTGATGACTTCTCTGGGGAATTTCATCATGACAAGTCCGCCTTTTCTCCGCCTATCCTATGATTATCTCTTCAACTTTAACATGCGTAAAATAGAAGTATTTATTATAGACATAGACTTGTACAATTTTAAAAGAAAGTTTCGCCTTTATCCCTCAGCTTCAAAATAAAACTTTCACCTACCTAATATCGATCTTTATAAAGTGCTACAATATTTATGCCAGGACAAATACACTTTAATAAATTAGTTCATTAATTTGATTTCTTGATCAAGAATATATTTCTCTTTTTGCGACACATTTCTCTTAACTTATCTGTAATTGTAATTATAATTGAATTGAACATAATATAATGTACATAAATATTATATGTAATATAATCTATTAGTACTTTCATAACTGTATAATATATAAATAGGTCTGTATTAAATAATAATGTATGGTATATAAAATATGATTTTCTTAATACGAACAAAAATTAATTAGGCATTTGAAATTTGATACTCAATAATTAGCTATTATTATTGTATCATAAAAAGTTTCTTAATTTTAAAAAAAATGCTTAATAAAATGTCGATCAAATACGAATGATAAACGATGGAAAATTCTTGCTTCTGTTGTAACAAAATGCTTTATCTGGACGTAAAACACTCACTCAAGAAAACCTCTCGCCATTTGCATTGTCTCAACATCAATAGTAGACATTATCTCTGAAAATTGTACTTCACCAAGTCTCATTCGAAGATTACTTACTTCGTTTCGGAATAATTGTACTAGATCAACGTTATAAACAACATCACGTGAAGCGAGTACTTTCTTCCTAAGGTTGAGTCAAAGACCAAATTTAGAGATTATTACAAGTTCTAAAGATTATTAAAATGTTAAAATTAAAAATTCATACATACCTAAGATCGTTTTCAGTCACTATCTCTTCATTTTCTCTTGTTGTTGCATCAAAATCGATAAAACATAAAGAACTAAAAAAGAAAAAAGAAAAAAAATGTATTATAGGTAAGTGCATAAATCAGTAAGTTGAGAGTGTGTGTAAATTTTGGAATAGATGGAGATTATACTTACTCGATGCTTTTCCCATTTGAATCTGTTTTAAGAATATCGTTAATAGCCTCACAAACTCCCAGAAATATACCACATATTCGATGTAATATAACCTACAATAGAATCAAAAATTCAATTCAAAATATCTGTTTTTTTCGTTTAAATTTTGAACTTACAGGCTGAGAAAAGGACATTAGCTTGAGTAATGCAATACTAATCAGCTTCTTTCTTTCTAATTGTACAACATAACTTAATTTATTGCACATAACATCGATTAATGTCCCCAAGACTTCATCTGGTAGCTTTCCTTCTTCTGAAGAAACATGTTCAATCCCTAATTGAAACATAGGCTCCGAAATTAAAAGAATTCTCGAGACAACGGATAAATAGAGAGACATTAAAATAGGTGTATCAACTCCTTCAAATGAGGATCTATTAAAGTATAATACGTACAGAATTGATTTTAGAATAATAGTAACATAAGATTGAGCTTGAAATGATTAATAAATAGCTTATTTAATTTACACAAATATCTTTCCCATAATTGGTTTAATAGCATTTGGTCCTTGATTAGGCGATGTTCTTAATAGAGTTTCTACACAACGAACTGCCATTGCGACCCCTTCAGCCCTCATATCTTGAATACTAGTATTCAATTCTTGACACCTTAGAAGTAAATTTAGGATAAATAGGGAGGTAGGTTTAAGTGGTAGGTTGGTACTTACACCATTGCTCCGAATCGCTCGGTAAATCTTTCAGGATAAATGATAGCATAGGAATTTACTAATGCGACTGCAACTTTTAAATGTTCTGTTGAAATTTCAAGTAGCGGAATTAAGTTGTCGACTAAGCCTATATAGCTTTCACTAAAATTTAAAAAACAATTTATGATTATGAGCCTATGACCTATGTAGAATTTTAGTCGATATAAAGTACGAGTATTACTCAGGCGGATCAGTTGTATATTCCATAAATGTAAACCAAAGATCAAGTCCATCCTCTAATAAATAAACATGTTCAGGGTTTTTTAAATCAGTAGCGAATCGAACAACAGGAAAGAAAAATTCTCGAAGGACACTCGACTCTGTTCCAAGCGCCTTTAAATAACAAAATTAGCGTCAAAATAATTATAAATAATTGATTATAAATAGTTTATAATCAAAATCAAATAAAACTTACATGGACTAATTGAATGGCAGTAGATAAAACAGCTGCTTTAAGCATATCTAAAAATTTGGAAACGTTATACACATAGATTATGTAATTGAAAAAAATGATTATTTACTATGCTGAGTTTCCCAGAGAAGTGGCAAATATTGGGTTAATGAAGTAATATGTACGGAAGATTTAATTTGTGGGCCCATTCTTTCAATAAGAAAGCTCATTGTGTGCAAAATTCTCATCTATTTAAGTTTAAATGTTAAAAATTAGTTATTGCTTTGCATTTTATAGAATAGTTTCTTATTTTATTTATTATATCTGTATTTAGGTACCTTATTATCGCTTTCTTTGACTTCTCTTAACAAAGTGAATAAGCAATGAAAAGTATCATTCATGAAAGGTACAAATTGTTCAGGAACAAAGTCAAAATCATCTAAACAACTTTTCAAAGCTTGGGCTGAACACAATCGAACAACAATGTCACATGACTTAAGACCACTTAAAAGTAAATGGAATATTGTAGGCCTTGATTCTGGTAGAATTTTCACTCCAGTCCATTGTCCGACAAGCCAAACGATGCGTCTATGTAAAATATCAACAGGGAGCGATAATTCATGGATCAATGTTGAACTTAACCAATCATCGAATGAAAACAAGTCATAAAGTTCAAATGCAACTAAACCAGCTCCTAAAAAATAAAATAAAACATATATTTCTCAAATATTTTTATTATTAGAGATTTAATCAATTACCATTATATAATGCATCTTTTGCTAAAATTGCATTAGAATCAGTTGGGTCATTTAATGGTGCTTGAAAATCATTCATTATTGATAAGAAAATATCAGAAGATTTGCGGTATTCTTTGAAGACTGTCACGAACAATGTCTCGGCGCTTTGTCTTAAATTATATTTCCAAGTTTCACCCGTTTCATCCATTCTTAATGTAAATTCCTCAGGGTCATCTTTCCAACTTTGTATTTCTACTGGTGTTAGTGGAAGATAACGGGTAACTAATATTCTTACAATGATATCCAAAGTTTCATTAGAAAAGAAGGTGTCCTTTATTTTTGATGCTATGTAAATTAAAATATAAAAGATCGATATCATAATCATTTCATTATAATATAATTATCATATAGTTAACACATACTTCTTGATATTTACAATATTCTCACCTTCATATGTAAGAGGATCGGTATCCGTACTACTACTTAATCTTCTCCTACAATCGGTAGGTTGTTCAATTTCACCATCAAAATTTTTAGGAGCTCGAAACTCAGGACAAAGCATAATAGCTTTAAGCAAATTTAATGCCAGAATTGCTACGCGTTCACACTAAACAGAGAAAAATTAACATAAATATTTAGGTACATGAAAATCGAATCCCTACAAATAATTTTATTATAGATTAGGTACCCCAATTACAGCAGATCTTCCATCTTCTGAAAAACCAAAATAACAAGCAAATTCTAATCCAGCTCGAAGGAACGGAACAAATGATAATGGATGAATTTCTAGTAAATCTGAAATAATCTTCCACATCACAACGACATGTTTTTCTAATAAAACTGAAGAATCTTGCCTAGAAGTTCCTAATTATAAATAAAAATGAGTCAACTACATATTAAATACGATTGATTGAAATTATTTGAATTACTTAATTCAAGTGTAATTTTGGCTCTTTTCATAATAATCGGAATAACATTTATAACGCTTTGACTTTCATGGGGAACTTTATATCCACGAACAGTTAATATACGAAGAATTTTTAAAGCATAGTGTGCCCTATGTAACTCATCTCCACAGGCTCCCTAATATTGAAAAAAATATTTAATTATACCAAAGACTTAAAATTTAAAAAAATTAAAAACAAACCGATGAAGCCCAGTGTAAAAATAGTGAGTCCCATAGATTACAAAGATAATCGTATATTTCGGACGACATATCTTGGAAAATTTTTCTATCTCCGGTTAATCTTTTAGTTGAAAGGATTTTTACAACATGATAGGTAGCTAGAAGTGCTCTAGACATATCGAAAATAAATTGAAATTTCTTCAAACATCATTTAATTGAGAGATCCTTACCTTAGCTGCTTATTTGGGTCGTCAATTCGAATACTCCCCATCAAATGAGGTAACAATGTAGGCCTATATTAAAAATATATAGCTAATATATTAGGTATACTATAGTTAGAAAAATAAAAATAACTATTATTGGATTTCTTACCATTCACGAGGAACATCTAATCTCGCAATCTTGCTCATCATAATGGCTAATTGCAGTGCTATATTATTAACTGGTTCAATCAGTATAATTTGTTCAAGAATTTTTCTGATCTCCGCTTTTTCTTCATCTCGAATACCACTGCAAAAATTACAAGAGAATATATTTGAAGTAATGGTAGTATAATATCTGCATACGAAATATGATAACTTACGTATGAATGACAAGATTTTTTCTCCAAAATTTCTCTACACCATTCTTCAAATAGATTGCAGCTATATACCTAGCACTTGATTCCAGTGAGTGATTCGCAATTATTCCCACTAAAGCACTGTAAAATCCATCTTGATTCTCCCAGGATGCTAGCTTTTGTTCAGCTGGTTTCAAAATCTACAAAATGTTCATAGAATGGTTAAAATCTAGATTTCATTGTCTTATTATTAAAATATTATCTACTGATTCAGCTCTAGGAAAACCAGATCTTGGATCTCAATCTCAATTTTTCAATTTCATGACTACTTGTTAAACAGAAGCCTAAATCTGGTTTTTCCCAGCTGAACTCCATACTCCACACTGACACTTACCTCTGGATTTTGCGAAACAGCTTTTTGTAAGGTCTCATAAAGCATCAGGATCATATTTCCACCACCCACACACTCCATCGTTAATCCCCTTAGATCTAAATTACAATACAAATTACTAATTATTGATCTACTTACATGCAAAACCAATTAGATTAACATGTGCTTATTCATTCTGATGGTGAGTGTAAATATAAATATATAGGAAATCAGCTGTTTATATTGATCATGGTTTTTACCTTTTCTCGTTCTTGAGTCTGCAGTCTGGAACAAAATGACGTCTTGACCTTAAAACTACAGGTGCAGGTCAATCAGATGTTATTACACCTACCAAAGTAGCTAATTACAATTTTACAAAAGTACTAAAATTACATTACAAATTACAATTACCTCTTAATTTCAGACTGAACATTGAATTATTTATACAATACCTACCATTCACTAATGCACTACTACTACTACTACCACTAATCCTAATCCTAATACAAAATTACACTACAAAAGTTCCTAAAAATTTTAAATAGGGAATTACACAAGAAAACACAAGATGGTGTTTTCTGCGTTTCTCTGTATTTAAGGAGTGTTTATTTTTATCATAAAAAAAAGAAAATCCTCTCGGATCGGATAAGAAATCAGTGTCACAAAAATTGACAATTTTTTGGTCAACTTTTTGGTCATTTTTTAATTATAATTAAGTCATACCTAATAATAATGTTAGTTAATTAGTTTTATAAGATCTAGTACAAGTTATCAAGTACAAAATGGCCTCATCATCTATACTAGAGTCTGAAGAAATTATTCCACAGCTTTTACTTCCTAAACATGTAAAGTTTTGCATACAATTTAATTAACTAACTATTTAACCTACATAGATAATTTTATGATTCATATTTTTTCCAGGTCGACTTTCTAGCCAAGTATGGGACGACCAAGGATGACTATGTATGTACCATTCATAATTTTAACGCTATTTTATCTATGTATGTCAATTTTGGGCGGTAGAAATATACTATAATGTATAGTAGTGGGTCAATGACTCACAAATATAACAACTCTCCGAAAATACCCGAATAGATTTTTGTAGTATTTTAATTTAATTGACCTCATTTAGCTTAACTATGCTGATGGATAGGCATTTATGGTAATTGCGAAGCATTCTTACGATGTTTTTTTAGGGAAAGTTTACAAGACCTAAGTCAAGGTCAATTTGAGGTCATGTAAAAACTCTTTCTTTTTCTTTCATACATCGTAAAATAGAGATAGGTTCTAGTCCAAGGATCAACTTTTTCTTTAATTTTAATTAAATTGGACACAATAATATTTTTATGATGACTCAAATGACAAGTTTTATGCTTTATGTAATAACTTTTTGAATAATAAAATAACAATAAACTTTTTATGACTAATGAAATGATGTAATTATTTTTGTTAATTTAACAGGAAAGCACCCTAACCGAGTTTTTGAGAATGTCAGGTATGTCACTTATTTGTGTATTTTATGAACAAATTAGAACCAGATACAGATATATGTCAATTTCTGCCATTAGATTAAAGTAAATTAGTTAATTACATGTATATGTACATTGTACATAAACATGTTTAAGGTTATGGAAAATGAACTAATTTTTTTGTATTTTTTACCCTTTAAATCAAGGAATGTATTGGGGATTAACAGCTTTAGGTAAATTTAAATGTTATAAATCTTGTTTTTAAGTCATGTTAAAATAATTTTATTTTATTTTTATTTATTATAGACCTAATGGATAAATTAGAATCTGTACCAAAAGATGAAGTGATTACATTTGTTAAAGACTGGTAAGTTAAAAAAATTTAGGAAACTTATTTACCTACCTAAAAATAATTAGTCAAATAATCGAAAAACTCAATGACCCTCTCATTTGTGATTTTTAGTTTTGATGGATTTGGATTTTCACCTTCGAAAGACCATGATTGTATATAAAAATATATTTTATTCATTTAAAATAAGACTTCAACAATGATATAATCACAATATTTAATCGTTTTATCAATTTTTAGCTCATATACTTTATACGCTCAGCGCTATTCAGATATTAGCAACGTATGATGAACTCCAAGCAATAGATTCTTCTAAAGTTGTTTCGTTTGTACAATCTCTACAACAATCGGATGGCTCTTTTTTTGGAGATAAATGGGGTAAGTAACTTACAATTACATAAGTACTCTCCAATTTTTATTTTTATTCTTATTTTCATTTTATTTTTTGATATAGGTGAAGTTGATATTCGTTTTTCATTTTGTGCTGTTGCAACTCTTTCTCTTCTAAACCAACTTGATGCTATCAATGTTAGGAAAGCAGCCGATTTTATTCTTTCTTGTCAAAATTTTGATGGTGGGTTTGGTTCTAAACCAGGTAAATTGAATTTATAGGATAATTTGTAGGATAATTTTTTTTGTAATACCTACTTTTTCGATGTTTCATTTTAATTCATTTATAAAAATAAACATGAGGTCGAAACTGAAAAAAAGTTATACATGTCTGTTTTGAATTTTGAATATGTTTTAATTTTAATAAACTTTTTATTTGATAATTTGCAGGATCTGAGGTAAGATACAATTAAAATTAGAATCAGTATCAGAATTTTTTATATAAAAATAGAATGTTAACTCTGTAAATTTTATCATTAATTTGAAATTATTTTTAGTCACATGCTGGGCTAATATATTGCGCTCTTGGCACACTATCAATTCTAAGTAATAATTAATTATAAATATTGTATATTTTTGTCATTTTCACTAAAACTAAAATTAATTTTAAAATTTAATTATTAGAACAAGTC
Source organism: Nanhermannia cf. coronata Gr-Ori-00579 (assembly GCA_034699045.1). NCBI lineage: Eukaryota > Metazoa > Arthropoda > Arachnida > Sarcoptiformes > Nanhermanniidae > Nanhermannia > Nanhermannia cf. coronata Gr-Ori-00579. The sequence continues at coordinate 35,494 of JAQIXA010000465.1, forward strand.
GATCGTATAGATGTTGATCTTCTGGGTTGGTGGTTGTGTGAAAGACAGCTCAAATCTGGAGGTTTTAATGGAAGGCCTGAAAAATTACCAGATGTTTGTTACTCATGGTTAGCTTATATTTACAATTATCTACCTACCACCTAATAAAAATCTTTAATATTTTTAATCGAAATTTATTTAATGGAAAATTAGGTGGGTTTTAGCTTCATTGACCATCATTGGTCGAGGTAAGTTGATTATATTATATTTAAATGTACATCGTATGAAGGAACTTATTTTAAACCTATACTGTATTACATACCACATTTTTAATTTTTAGCTCAATGGATTGATCGTCAAGGACTTATTAATTTTATACTGTCTTGTCAAGATGTTAGTACAGGAGGTTTCTCTGACAGACCTGGGGTACATATAAATTTTGAAATTATTTTATATAAAATGCACTTAAAATCTAAATTATTTTATTTTATTTTAGGATATGGTGGACCCATTTCACACTTTGTTCGGCCTAGGAGCACTCTCGATAATGGGATACGAAGGAGATAAAACTCCCATCTTGAAAAAGATTAACCCGGTATTCTGCAGTAAGTACTCCTTATTCTTAATTTTAATTAAGTTTACAGAATACACATATTAAGTTAACATATTTTATTCTGTATTTTATTCACAGTGACTCAAGATGTGATTGACAAGCTAGGAATTACAATTCAAATTTTGGATGATGCTTAGTAAAGGTTTTTTAATTTAAATAATTCATTATACCGCGGTATACCGTTAGCAATCTTATTAGGTCATAAAATAAATTAAGTTGGTATCATTTATATAATAAGTTGCATTTAAAATAGGTAGGTATTGAAAAAGTTTTGCTCATAAAACTATCCAAATAATAAGTCTAATATACCTAGTACTACTACTACTACTACTGTTGTAAAATTAAAAATTATGAACCAATATATATAATAATATAAATAAGTGAATGCTCCAAATTAAAATGAAACGAGCGTTCTTCATTATTAATGTAATTGACCATTTTATACAAAAAAACAACAACAAATCATTATACAATTCACAATGATTTGAAGTTATACTATTATAGGCACTTGTATTTAAAAATAATTAAAATTCTTGTTCAATTTTATAAAAATTCAAACTTTTTTATCTATAAAACGCCAACTTATAATGATTCATTATCGGAGAATCTGTAGTATGTAGTTTACTATTTCTATTATTATTATTATTAAGTATGTAGTAGGGTACTCTAGGTAAATAATGTCAGTTCAGCTTAATCTCGTGTCACAGTGTCGCTATCATAAACTATAAACGTATAGAATTAAACGTAGTAAAGTAAAACTATACATAAACATAAATATAAAAGATAAGCAAACCCAAGTAGGTGATATTATGTACATTTCAATTACATCCATCATAGTCAAAAAAATTTGTAAAAAAAATCTTCACTTATAAGAATAGATCTTGTTATTTTTTATTTTGTTTATATTTTGCCTATGAAACTTTTCCAGATATAATTTTAAAGTTTTTTTTACTTATTATTATGCTTATCAAAAATGTGTTATTTAATGTTATTTTTTCTATTTTATTATATCATAGAAATAGTATATATGAAAAAGCAATAATTTTCTTATTTTATCTTTAGCTAATTAGTAGGTATATAATATAAAAAGTAATATGTAGATATAATTATTTTAAAAATTACAGATATTGTGGTATCTGTATTTAGAATTTATTTGAACTTTGTTAAGTTTATAAGATTGAGTTATTTTCTATCTCTTTTATTATAACTTTCATTATTTTTAATGTAAAATATTATCTAACTTCTCTATAAAAATTTCTTTATTTTATCGTTGTGCAATTATGTGCCAAAAAACTAATTGAGTTGAGAATGAGATCCATTCGAAATTCGAAACGATTAATTCGACAAATCTATAAAGAAATTTTGTGTAAAAACTTACAATAATTTAAAAATCTAATAAGAAATACCTAAAAGTCTCTAAACTTCTTTTAGGTTTGAAATACTTAATTATGGCCATTTTTTCGCAAGAAAGTGTAACGAATTGATGTCATAATCAGGTTTTTCAAAACTTATATAAGTGTATAATAGTGTAAAGATACTTTTTTGTATTCGTTCTTTTCCATGTCATATTTTCTATATTTTCCGACTTTAATAAATTCTTGAATAATAATTTAATAATTTCAATTTTGTAAAATTGAAGTAATATAAATTAAATACATGTTATGTTACTTGATACTTCTTTAGTATTAGCATAAAGCAAAATATTATCTATCTTGTTACATAACCTACCTATTACTATTACATAATTAATTAATTATAATCTCTATTAATAATCTTGTTACTTGTTCTTGGTTTGGTACAATTACAATTAATAATAAAAGCTATAAATTAAGTATGTAAGTATAAGGTTAGGATATTGATTGATATTATTATAAAAATTTGTGTATAAACGCTTGGACGAAATAACAAATATTTAACATTATTAAAGCTTTTTTGCCTATATGATTAATATTTAATAAATAAATTAAAAAGTAACAACTTACTACATCATAAATAGTATTTTTTTAAATTCATGCACAACATTTTAAATTTTTAAATTTAGATTCCTTAAGATTACGACTTTTCGTTGTCGATTCTTATGAACATAAAGATTCAAATATTTTTTGATACACTAGTATTGTAACAATACTAGTTCCTCTCCTCTACTCATACGATTTTGATTCTTTTTATATAACTTATATCGTACATGTAGTTATAAGGTAATTGTTATAAATGTTATAGTTATAACCTATACTGTTGGTATCAACTTTACTGCGCGATAAATAATTTGCTGAATCATTTGCCTAATTATTCAAATTAATTATAACAATTAAACAGCACATTGTGACAAAATCAATTGATCAATACTTAATATATTGAGATTCTTTTTTAATTTGGAAAATATAAACCAAAAATGCATTCTATAATTATGTCAAAAATTTTCTTAACTAAAGGTACTAATTTCTTGATAATTTATAATTATTTTAGAATGATTTAAATATTACCTATGAACTTTTAAAGTAAATTAAAGAGCTAGAGCAATTAAAGTTTTACTTTAAATCGCAATTGGCATTCTCAGGATCGAATCAGAAATACGAAGATATGGCAAGAAAACTTGGGGCCAAAGTCTGGTTTTTTTATCTTTCGCAGTGACAAAGTCAAGTGTAAAGTAAGTGTACAAACACACTACATACAGAATTAGAATGCGTACCATAATTCATAAATAATCCGGTTCCTAAATGTCTTCCATTTTATATTAATGGATACTGTTTAAATTAGTGACCTCAATCTCGTCTTTAGAGCTGATTAATAGATTGGATAGATAGATATCCTTCTACAGTGTAGTATAGGTTTGGAAAATATAAATATTAAAAATTAGGTAATAAATATAATTACCTTAATCAATTGAATTTTCATAATAATTTATAAAATCAATTGAATATTGTAATTTGCGACACTTATATGTTATATAGATTTAAAATATTTCTTTAATTATTCGAAAGTTGTCCAGTGTGTACCACTTTTTCTATCATTACTACTACCGCTGCTCTCAAGAGAATTAGAAGACAACACATTATTGTTAACGCTATTTCTACTATTTCGATTTTGATTATTATTATTATTTAAATTAATTTGTGAAAAATAATCTTCCAGCCCATATTCTTGTAATAATTGGTCATCAGATTTTTCTTTAAAAACATTGTCATTATTTGAAAATTCATAGAGTGGATTCTCTAATGTAAAACCAATATCACCTGTAAATGCAGGAGGTGAGTCTAAGTCAATTAAATTTTCTTCAGATCGGCTCAGTCTCTTTGGAACTCCTTCCTGATTATTATTGTTATTCGTTATTGAGGATGGAAGTTTGGATGTGGATGCTGAATGTATTAAATTGTCGTCAGAAATTCTCGTATTTGTGGAGGTATTAGGAATTTGAAGAGATGATGATGAAGTATGTAATCCACTAGAGGAAGGTTTTGAGATTGATGATATTTGTGAATTGGAAATTGAATGTGTTTTACTTCTATGACTTGAACCATTTTTAATCGCCAAATTGTTGCCAAATCCCAATTTCAACTGATGTGGAGTTGGTACATGAAATTTTGCTTTGATATCTGAATATACTATGTTTCCTTTTTGCTTTACAGTTTTACCACCTTCTTTGACCTAATAAAATTTAAAAAAATATTTTTTATTAATTCGATAATAATGCTAATAATTACATTTCGGTATGCAGATTTCAAAGTAGAGTTTTGTTTCACAATTTCAATCACATTTCCACTTTCTCGTTTAACACTATTCATGACAGCCTTGCCAGCATTTTTGATTGCTTTTCTAAAAAAATAAACAAAATAAATATTACAGATATTTAGGTATATGAATTATCATAAATATAAAACGATAATTTTTTTTACATACCTATTATGACTAAAAGATGAGATTCCATTTTTACTCAATCCTCTTGACTTCCAGGCTAATGACTCAATTTCAAATTCATCAGATTCAAAGTTATCTAATCTCAGCTTTTCAATTCTTTCCTCAATAAATTGATGAAATATTTGAAGACGTAGTAATTTAGTCTCGATAAAATTTCGATGTGAAGAATGCGCAAAATGAATGAACCTAATAAAAAAATTCAACAATTTAGTTACGTTACAAATTTTCTTAATTTAAGGATTCCAATTTTTAAGTTTAAATATTTACAATTCTTGATCAAATGTACGATCTTCTCTGATTGAGTCTTGATAATGTCCCATTAGTAAAGCCAGTGCTCCTATAATACAATAGAGAATATTCAATATATTTTGTGTATTTTATAAAAATCAAAATATCATTTTCGTGCTTTGTTAATATGAATATTTAATTACTTAAAAAGGCTCTAGACAAGCCATCTCCCAAAACTCTTTCACCGACTAAATTCTTCCTTAAATGAGAAACTATATCTTCTGGCATTGAGGAGAGATCTTCAGGGAATGGTGAAGTAACTAAATCGGAATCTGCATCAACAATTACAATTTGTCCTAATGATTCAGGTGGAATTCTATCCCATACCTTAAAAATGTAAAATGTAAAAATCATATAATAGGTATACATGATTTGATTTTGACTTTTTAACTTACATATAATGGTACTCCTATTAAAAATGGCATTGGTGCCGCTAAATAATCTTGTAAGGATAATGGTAGAACTGGAATAAATATATGTTGCCAAAACATTGGAAAGAGGAATAAGTTTGAAGTAATAACAATTGATGAAAGACGTGCTAAAACAAATAATAAGTCATGAGTATATAAGTAATATAGGTCATATTTCAAGTTCAAGTTCAAGAATGTAATATATAAAAAAATTACTTACAAAGTTTCTTCGAAACGACAACAATTCTTCTTTCACTTAAAAGAGCAGCGAATAGTTTTAGCTAGATAAATGATTTTATACACGTATTAATCATTTTTTTAAAATTATCTTTAAAAAATTTTACCATTGAATCTTGAGTTAAAGCATTGTAAAATTCGCTCACATTTCTCTAAAAAATCATTAAAAAACAGAAATTAAGAAATTATTGTTCATTCATAATATTCATAAAGATTACATTTTCTGGAATTGACGGTAGCTGAAAATCACTTGGACAAGGACAAATAAAAGGTTTTGACATGGGCACATATAAACATGTTCCTGCTTCTGGGATAGGAATAGTATACATTCTTTGTAAAAAAGTTGCTAAATGCTCCTCATCCAATTCTGCACAAAAGTTTAAAGTTCTATAAAATATTTCTTGCCAATGTAAAAAACTAATATATATTGAACAATAATTTGATTTCGTTGGATGTCGGCAATATCCGAATAGCCATTTCGAATCTCCTTGGGTTAAAACAAATGTAAATACTTCAACTTGCTCTGAAGCAAGTGGACAAGGAAATGCAAATTTGACTGCAGATTTGAGAATATCTTCATCTTTATATGTTGATGGATAAATTGATTTAATTTTTGGTATTTGTTGATCATAATGTCCATTTTCACTAATACTAGAAGATCTTGCTGAAGACAAGGGAGTAGCAGACAACCATGGGGCTTCAACAACTAAATAGCACTCAAAGATTTTCTTGATAGTTTTTCTACACCTAATGAATAGTTATTGTCCATCATGTTCAAAAATGAATGAATTATTCAGAAATATGTGTAATTTTACCTTATTCTTGAACCCATACTTGATTACCAATCTGCTGAGTCCTCCTTTATCTCACGTTTCTTCAATACAATTGGCAATGCATGCTATTACTAAAAAAACAAAAAATGGATTATTTAATTGTTGACTTCAAAAACATTAATCTTGACTTATATTGAAATTGTTGTATAATTATAGTATAATTATAGTAAGCTTAAAAACTTTAGTATAATAATGTACATGGAATGGCATGTACATGTACATGTAAAATTGTAAATTACCTAACTTTAACTAATATTAAAGAATATTAATTCAATAAATTCAGCTCTTATTATTAACCAAATCAAAGCCAAAATAGATTTTCCAGAGATGAATTAAATAAATAGAGAGACTATAAATCATAACTATTGCATAGAATTAAAAAGATATTATTAATATTAAAATGACTCACCTAATAGTAATTTTTACAAACTACGATCAATCGTATAGTAATTTCGTAAAATAAGGTAAAAATCCAACTTTTAAATTTTCAATTTCAACCTATTATGCATGTAATAAAGAAAAGTAGATTACTAACTATCAACTTACAAATTATCATTATATTAAATTAATTTACCTGAGAATTTCTGAAAGATTAGGAAAGGTCGGGGTCGACAAACTAATAAAAAAAATTATAAAAATTCTGTAATTGTCAAAGTTAGTTCTCTGACTCGGCCATCAGCTTTCAGGTATCCAGTCAAAAAATACAATATAAAATGATGATGGTAACAAGTTGTGTCAGAAATAGTAACTAAAAGGTCAACTAATTGGCATTGTAAACTAATTGTGTAGAAAATTAAAAGGGAAATAAGGTACCTATTTAAATATTTTTTTGGTATTTTTTTGTCTACCCACTTGCTCTGCCTAAATTCGCTCTTATGCACTACTACTACGAGCTACTACGGTATTAATATACTAGCCAGGTTTTTGTTTGCTTTGCAAACACCCGTGTAAAGCGAAATAATTATTTGTTTCCTAATCACCTTAAAA